>VYZP01072713.1:19842-31434 GCA_013400635.1 Hypocryptadius cinnamomeus | reverse complement strand
CCCTGCGCGCTGCGCCGGGCAGGAGCTCAGTGAGCGCGGTGGCCGCGGCGGGAGGAGGCGCAGGAGGGCTCGGCTCTGCTGTCACCGGAGGGGCTGCGCGCCGCTCCGCTCCGGCGGTGGGGCTGTGCGGAGCCCCGCGCTGGGGAGGTTGCGGGGGGCACCGCCACAGGTGACTCGCGGGCCGGGGGTCGCGTTCCGCCCCGCTGCCGCTCGGCCGCCTCTGCGCGTTCGCACCCCTGCGCCGCGGCCGCCTGCGCGAAGCTCATCTTCAGCCGCCTCGCCGTGCCGGCGCGACCGGCAGCACCGGGGGACATGGCTTTGCTCCGGCTCCTTCTCCTCTTGCTCCTCGCCCAGCGCGGGCTGGGGTCTGCCGGCGACCAAGGGCAGGCAGTGCGCGGCCGGGAGCGGGCGCTCGGAGAGAAGCAGCCTATTTACAACCACATCAAGAGCCGGGAGCCTCTGCCGGCTCCGCGGAGCCGCTCTACGGAGAGCACCATCTTGGCGCAGAGGCTCGCCGAGGAGGTGCCCCAGGACGTGGCCTCGTTCCTCTACACGGGCGATTCCCGGGAGTTGCGGAGAGCCAACTGCTCCGGGCGGTACGAGCTGGCCAGCCTCGCCGGCAAGTCGCGCTTCACCTCGCACCCCTCCCTGCACGGTGCCCTGGGCACCCTCACCCACGCCACCAACTTACTCAACATGATCCTCCAGAGCAATAAGTCGCGGGAACAGAACTTGCAGGAGGACCTGGAGTGGTACCGCGCCTTGATCAGGAGCCTGCTGGAGGAAGACCCCAACATCTCCAGGGCCGCTATCACTTTCAGCACGGAGCCGTTCTCATCCACTCCCCAGGTTTTCCTCCAGGCCAGCAGGCACGAGAGCCAGGTCCTCCTGCAGGACTTGTCCTCCACGGCTCACCGCCTGGCCAACGCCTCTGTGGAAACAGAGTGGTTCCACAGCTTGAAGCGCAAGTGGAGGCCACATCTGCACAGGAAGGTCTTAAACACGGGCCCCAAAACTTTGGAAAACAGTTGGAAGAGGCGGGAGAGCTTCACTGCTGATAAGAACCACATCAGGTGGTCCTCACCATACCTGGAGTGTGAGAATGGGAATTACAAACCCGGCTGGCTGGTGACTCTCTCAGCCGCGTTTTATGGGCTGCGGCCAAACCTCCTGCCCGAGTTCAGGTAAGAGGAGTGTTCCCCTTACTTTCTGTCGAGAAGGGGAGGGGGGAAGCAGAATGGGGGATTTGGTTCTGCCCCCCTCCTAGGGAAGGGCATTCTGGTCTCTGGGTGACCTGATCAACCCCTGCCGCACGGGCTGCTCAGTCACACCGCAGAGAACCTCAGGCCTTCCTGGTGAGCTGTACCTTCGTGCCTTCGGGAGCTGTTGCTCCTTAAAAGAATCGCAGTCGTGTCCGTCTGTAAGACGGCGTTTGCTTTACCTGCTCCCATTGGAGCAGGCGGGCATGTGGGTTACATTCCTAGTGTGCTTGTGGGGGGAGATGAGCAGCAGCTGCCAGTTGAAGTTTATCTGTGTCTGCAAGAGGAAAATGCTCACTGAGTTATTTCTTACTATACTGCGAAATTGAACCTAGCTGGACCCCAGCTATGCTTTTAACCTGCTGGGAAATGACATTCCCAATAATTAATGGCATTGCTAGTGCTGATAAACTGCTGTTTGTGGTCTCCAGAGCACATTCACTGTGGGGTGCTCGAGCCTGGTCAGTGGCAGTACACTTGTAGGTAAAGAAGTGTTAGTTCTGTCTTAGTTCTTGTGGCTATAACCTGAACTGGCAGTAGGAAAGTGTTCCTTTTGTACCACCAGCTTTATGTTTTGTACCTGGCATATGTAAAGGTTTGCTTATTTTTTATTGCTTTATATACTTTTTGTGCTTTTATATACTTTGTCACTGAACTGCAACTAACAGAGAGGAAGATAGAAAAAGGCTCTTTCTTGTGTCTTTGTATTTTGACACCAAAGAGAGATTTGCTCAAAGAATGAGAGCAACCTGTGGAGTGTGAGATGCCAGTTTTTCCCCTGGCATTCCTGTGAGGGGTTCACAGCTCTGTCCAGTGGGGAATGTGCATTGCCCAGAAGCAGCTGGCATTTCTTAGGGTGAGAGAGGAGCACAGGTTTTCTTTTGTGCTATGAGTTAGTAGCAGGTAAAGATTGGTAAGAAAGTAGCAGACACCAAAGAGATTTTGCCACACCTAGGTGGCAAGGCAATAGTGTCTGCAAATGCTGTTTCTCTTGGCTTAGTCTGAAATCCAGTGTGATCAAAGAGATATGAGTGCAGTCATAAATCTGTGAAAAAACCCAAAATTTGTTGGATGGATAATGGCTACTTATTTCTCTGTTGATTTACTTTTTGCCCTGAAATTTTCACACTTAGCAGGGATGATAGGGTAAATATGATAGGGATGATAGGGTAAAATGAGTTCAGCTGTAGGCTGTTTGTTGCTAAATTCCTCTTGAGACCAAAACCCAGGAATAGGTCTACTGTAGAGCTCTTCTGGACTCTAGGGAGTCCAGAGAAGTCAGGAAGCTGGTCAGAGATCATTGATATGCAATGTTCAACATTTGATGAACTTTGGGATGTGGATGAAAGTTAATGTAGGCTGATATTCTCTTGTTGGGGATAGAGTTTGGCAGAACCACTAGGCTGGAGGTTTGGTAGCAGCCACAAACCAGCTCTCTGAGAATATAAATTTTGATAAAAAGCTTAACTCAAAGAATCATCAGTCTTGACTTAATTGAAGAGGAAATAAACCCATGTTTTAAGGAAAGGAGTCAAAAGATCCAATCCCAGCTCTGTGCAAGATTCTGTGATGCCAGGAAGCATCTCAGTGGTGTAGGTTTCTGCTGTGGTCGCTTTGGTGTGCAGAACACACCAGGTCTGTTTTGGTGTAACCCTGGCCAACCACGGCAACCAGTAGATGTCCTCCTGGATGCAGTACAGAGCACTGCCTTCCTTCCCTGCCTCATCTTCCCAGCCTCTGCTTGCCACGTGGGGGTCACATCCATTGAAGAAACAGAATAACCTGTTATAACTCTGACACTTCACTGAGCTCATCTAAGCTTGGAGAACCACTTATTTAGAAGATCATGAGATGGAGTATGCTCTGCAAGTTCAAAGTGTTGTGTTGCTGTTATACTGAATAGTTAGGGCAAAACTAACAAAGATTTGTTATATCGACAGGGGTGAGTTTGTAAGCGTTTCTAAAAAATGGGTTATGTTTTTTGCCAAACTATTAAAGAAGCAGGTAGAAGAAGTAAAATTATAAATACATCACATTCTGGCAAGGCTGAAGGATAGTTCCTGTGTTCCTGATTTGAGGTATGCTAGATGAAAGATGGGCTTTAGTATTAGGTTATTACTTGGGATATTGAGAAAGTAACTTCTCAGCTACACAGAACGTGGTATACACAAAATATGCTTCCAAGACTTGTAGTTTGTCTCAATATTTACACAGCGTTTTCAATACTTAATAGGTACACAGCTTCAGTGTGAATTTTTAAGAGGAAAAATGGTTTAAAGCATGAGCACATCATAGAAAAATGTAACATCTAGTGTGGTTACTTGAAAATTAGTGTGTGAATTACTATAAGATGCCTCGTGAAGTAAGCTTTACTTCCTCTCACCGTCGGTCTTTGAGTGACACAATATTTTGACTTTAAATTCTTATTTAAGGCCCATACAGAAAAAAACCCAGTGTTTGTTAACCTCCATCTTTTGGGGCAGCTATGTTGGTTCTCCCAAAAATGTATCTTTGAACCATCTGTTAGAAACATTTTAATGAATCAGTTACAATGCTCCTCCCATTTAGTAGTCTGGTGTGATATCATGAATGGTAATTTAATGTATGCTTCTTTAATATTACTCTAACAGTGTTTGTACTTTCTTTGCTCACATTAGATTTAAGGCATGGTGCATTAGGGTGAGATACATTCCAGGAGCATGCTATATCCATGAAAGAGAGTTCTTTTACATTACAGAAGGAAAAGCCCATTGCTCCTTCTTGGTATCTCTTCTGTGGCAGTAACAGATGGGTTTGTTCATGTGGCATGGCAATGGGAAGAGGTTAATGAGGGCAATACTGATACTGAATAATGAAGGCAATACTGATAACTGCTACTGGCTGCGTTCAGTGCATGCTGCTGCTGCAGTGCTCTTGTCAATGACGTTCCCAAAATGCAGCACAAAGCAGCAAGCTTTCTTCTTAACACTGTGAAGAGTTACAGTGCTTTTGGCCTGAGGATGGGAGTGTCACAGGCTAGGGAGCTCCTGCAAACAGCTTATCTGTCTTCAATTCCACCTCTCCCCTTCCCAAGAGGTTACTGCCAAACTGCCCCAAGTGAAGGCCGAGGAGAGAATGTGGTTGTCTTGCCATGACCGACACTGTAGGCAAATACTGAGATGAAGTGGAGAAACCAAAGGCAACTTGATTGTACTGATAAATGTACCAGAAGCTGTTCAGGGCCACATCAGCCTAGTACAACGCCAAGCTAGCAGTGCTGGCTCTCTGCAGCTTCTTAGCAGTGCTTGCTGGTATTTTGTTGTCTGCATTTGCTGGTCTTTCCACCCAAAATGCATGGAGAGAACATTACTGCTACCTGCTTATGAGGTGCAGTGTAGGCTCTCATTCAGAAATCAGAATCCACAGAGACTCAAAGTGATCACTTGATGTTACCCATCCCTCCTGTCTAAACTGATGCTGTTTGCAGCTGAAATTCATGGCCTAATATGCCTAATCACTCTGCTACTGTAGTGCTGCAGGGGGTAGAGCACAGGAACATCTGTCAGAGGTCTTCTGTGCCCCTCCTCTGCTACTGCCTATCACAAGGTCAGAATGAACCATATTTTGTGGCACGTGATGACCCAGCTGTCCTCCTTGGAGCCCTGCTGAGAAGGTGGAAGAGTGTGAGGAGTTGCATGTTGTAAATACGGTTCCTTTTCTAAAAATATTTTCTTGGCACCTGGAGAAAGAAATGAGAGGTCTTCATTGCTTTAGCAGTCCAGGAGACAAGTGGGAAAGGTCACGTCTTCATCTAGAAGAAAGATGACTAAATAGTCAGCTAATAGGAACACACAAGTTTAAAAAAAGTCCTCCTGGGTCACTGAGTCAGTCTTCTGCTGTCACAAGCCCACTTAATGTCATCAGTTGACAAATCTCCATCTTTAAGTAGGTGGGTTTCCTTCTTGACTCTTCAGTTCACTGGCATGCTGGACCAAAGGGTTGGATACCTTCTCATGATTTCTGATCTGAATTTATTCACTTGCAGTCAGTTCTCATGCATTTGTTCTGGTCCAGAAGTGTCTTCCATCTGACTTAGCACCCTTAGCTGGTGTTTACTGCCCTGACTTATTTATAGGCAGTGGCCCCTTCACTACCTTTGTTTACTAGACTACACAAACTGGCTTTCTTTAGTCTCTGTCATAAGCTCTCCGTTGCCATGGTCCCTCTACTCAAGTCCTGTTCCAGTATTTCCTGGGCATGGTTAGTCAGATTCATGTGCACTGTTTCAGGCTTGTGCGATGACATCAATTATCCCCAAACTCTGATGAATGAGTTGCTGCTTTTGCAGTTCAAAATGTTCCCTTGTGTGCTGTTCTCATTTTCTTGAACACTGTGTTGAAATATGTCTACATTTTGGGAACTGGTCATTGGTCTTGCATGACTTCTCATTGTGGAGGTCAGATTGTCTTCAGGATACGAAGCGTTGGTTTTCTTTCCCCCTCCCACCACGTTCCAGCAGGTTTTTTGCCAAATCCAGTGCAGCATTTACTATTTTTTTAAGGTTTTTAGGAAGAATCTAATGGAATAATGTCTGTTTTGGCAGAAAGGTACTCAATCAGCAAGCTGAATAAGTTTGGGGTGGTTTTGTTTGTTTTGGGTTTTGTTTTTTACTTTTTAATGGAGTCTTGTTCTGGATCACTTACAGGTAGCTTAATTCTGAATTTTGGCCAGATTTTGCTATATCTTAGTATTTTCTGTCTTCCAGAGCTTTGCTCCTTCTCTCAGTTATTGGAAAGATATCCTTTGATGCAGAGATGTGCAGTAAAGACTATTTAAATTGAGCTGTTTCTTCCCTAAAGGCAGTGTAATGTAGTGATTTGTATTGTACCATTAACAATTACTTGGGCCACTCCAGTGTTAGACTATGATGGGACTCTTAGTTAAGGAAACATTACTAAAGGCGGATTAAACCGTGAAGGTAGGAGTATTTATGACAAATAAGTAATTTCTTAGGGATTATATGTAATATATGAGTTATTATTCTGCTAAATATTTCGCGGCTGTTAAATTGCTTGGTAAAGAACCCCAAACAAATGTAGACATGAAAAAAGGAATTTTAAAAATGGATAATTTTTTTTCTTTTAGACATCATTTAATTTCTTCCTTTACCCCCTTTTTTTAGTTTCCCCCAATCTCTTTTTAGTCTGAGCACTGAGCTGGCAATTAAAATTAATTTTAATTGTTTAGGGAGACTTTTAAATTTTTTGTGCCATTGTGATATGACATTAGTTGTATAATACAGAAAATATTTTAAAATGGTGAGGTTGACATTTTTTATAACATGTCCTGGCTCTTGACTGAAAGCGTGGGTGAATTTAGAACAGGTTTCAAAAATGAAAAGGAATAATTTATTTTCTACAATTTCTGAAAGTCTTGGATTTGTGTTCCTGAAAATAAGTTAAAACACAGTCTCTTATTATACTGTCTGTTTGTGGAAACCCCCAGGATGTTTTAAGTATTTTCTAGGCAATTATGTCCCTGCCAGCATTTTTCATGTGAGGTCATGGATAGGGATAGAAAACTGGATGTTGTTGAAACATAGGAAGGGAGCAATAAATATGGATTTCTCTTCCATTACCATGATTCAGCTTTCTTCAGTATTAGAGAAACAGAAGTGGGTCTTTGAATAAAGAAGATAAATATGGCCATGAGAGGATTGAAACACATACTGCATTCATGTCCACAATTATGTAGCACATGCTAAGTTGCAATACAAGGAATTTTTTTTTTTGGGGTCAAACTTCTGTTTCCAACTCCTGTGTTTTCCACCCCCATCACCCTTGGGCCAGACTTCCAGCACAGCAGGTTATCAAAGCTCTTTTGAAGGGGGTGGACATGGGGCAGTCCTTACTATCTGGGATTCAGCTCCAGGACTGTCATCTATTCTGAGTGTGGGCTGAGATAGAAGTGTTCCTAAATGTAAGAAAAAATGTATTGCTGTATTAGGTCAAATAAAAGGTTTCCATGGCCCTTGCTCCAAAAGCAGCTTCTGGCAGGTACTGAAGGAAAAATGTCAAGTTCTTCTATCCTGGTTATGTCCAATTTACCAATGATAAGCAACACAAAAGAAATGGTTTTCTTTCAGACCTTATCTGAATGACTAGATAGTAAGTATATATTAAACTGACCTTCATGATTCTTACTCATGTTTTAACACATTTCTGTCTTCTGCAATGTAGTTTAGCATTGTATTCCATAATATATTTGTATATTCCATTATAGCCGTCTATTGTGGGTTCCATAGTTTTCTAGTTTTAAACTCACTTCATAAATCTGACTGCATTGGGAGATCCCAGATTCTTGAATGAATACTTTCCAAAGTGTTTTATTGCATCTTTTCTGTGTCAGCCAGGTTTAGTTGTGGGTTATATTAAGCATTTTTATCACTTGCAAACTTTGTCACTGGCCACTCATTTATGAAGTCCAGCTTGTTAACTCCCTGCACGTGAAAGCTGATTTTTGTTTCATTGATTCTTTCAAGACTGATGAAAATAATTAATTTTTGTCAAAAGCTGTCTCTGCTCTGAGCAATTTTTGTATCTTGGTTTCTTGGTTGTGTATTGTGTTAGAGATTCTACTTCAGCCTTCCACTTTCTGAGGTATTTGAAATGTTTTTAGTAGAGCCTATCTTTTAACATGCGGTTTCTAAAAATATCTTGGTTTTGTCTTACATTCTTGTTATTTGTATGTTCCTCCTTGCCCAGGTTTATGTCTTTCAATTTCCTTTTTTTTTTTTTCTTTTTTTTTTTGAGTTTGTCTTCCACTTACTTGTGAGTTTTAAAATGACCTTGTTACCTTTAAATAAATCTTCAGGGTCACAGGATTTAGTATAGTTAGGCTGAGACCATCCATCCTGTGTGGGATTCTTCTGTTTCAAAACTCTTTGTATTCCTAATGTATTTTCTTCTGTTGTGCTCTGTTCCTTGGGACCCTTTCTTTCCACCTGCCTCTTTGACTCCATGGATGGTAATGGAAACATGAAAAAAAAAGTAACCTGAATTTGGCTCCAAGACCTCATTTAACAGGGATAATCTAATGTGAGTGGTACGCTACCATCACTGACACCTGGCATTCCTATACAAGGTGATGCTTTGTGACAGAGTTAAGATGCTAGCAGCAACTTGAACATCCTCAAGTGAAAAAAAAACCAAACAACCAAACCATCCCCGCCCCTCTGAGTATCTAAGAAACTCTCTGACTAAACTGCAGGGGTATCCCCAGGGAGGCAGCACTGTGTGCCATAAATATGAAGGCAGGTTTAAATTTGAGATAATTCTTCAGATAATAGAATTCAGCTTTAAGTATTCTGCCCTTGTAGTACTGTTTCAAATGGCCTAGAGAGACTTTCTTTGCAGGTGAATCCTAATTTATGTGCCCACACTGCTGTACCTTACTGTTCAGTTTTAGTGGAAACTGGTTCTTCTATGAAAATGTGTGTTGAAAAGCAGCAGTCATGCTATGGCTGAGGAATTAGAGAAGTGTCTGTCCTGTTAGTAAGGAATTGGTGCTAACTCTGTGACCAGGCCAAAATTATGTCTCGTGTCCCAGTAGCCTTTTGTGAGTCTGGCTGGTTATGCACAGTAAGAACTTTAACAAGGTCCAAATGATGCAGAATCCTAAGCCTTAACTTTCAAAGGCAAGCTCAACCTGCAGAAGCTGCTGTTTGTCAGTAAGACTTATAGCTGAAATTCATTTGTGAATTTTACACCAGGGTTGGTTTTGGGTGCTCAGTTGATGGTACATAGGAGAAGCCTCAGGTGTCAGGTAATGTTCAGTATTTGAAGATTATTATTAAAGCAGCAACCTCCAGAATGAGAGTGGTCATCAAAGGCATCTGCCCTGAAAACATTGGCTATGCAAAATACAGTGTGTATTTGTCTAGAGGAGTGGGCATTTGCAGATATCTGATGGCTGTAGAGAACTTGTTTTTCGTATCTTCTTGTTTTCTGGTAAAGAGGACTTAAGAAGGACAGCATGGAGGGTTGAATGAATATGACAGCAAGTATCTAAGCAGCTGTTCAGATGTGGGTGATGATGCCCACTTCAGTGTATGATAACCATCTCTTATACCTTAACTGTGAGTGCTCACAATGCTTAGGGGCACAAAAGTAAGTGTAAAAACTTAGAGGGCAAACAGTGTGTTTAGCTGAGCTGTGATGACCTCTGTGCCAAAAAAGCTTTTGAAGATCTAGAGCACAAGGATGCTGTTTATCACCATTTAAGTGTTGGCAGGCTATTGTTTTGTACAGTTCTGGATTAAGCTGACTGGGAGAAAAAGAACATGTTCCCTTTTTTTTTTTTTTTTAATGATGAAACAGTAGAGGCAAAAAAAGTATTCTTTAGATAGGTTTTACAACATGTTTTTACAGTANGTTTTACAACATGTTGTTACAGTGAAATATTATAACTACTGAAACTATCAAGATAGCTAGTAGTTTGGGAAAATAAGCTTAAATCAATTTCTGGCACAGATTTCAAGGTAAGCAGCATGCCAACAAACAGTAGTACTGGAAATACAGACAGGCATTAAAGCGTCTTAAATCAAACCTCTGACCTGACAGAAAATCCTTGATGACACCATTCTTCGATGATTATCTTATATATAATTCAACTAATTCTTTCTGAACTGCATGTTTAACATGGACATGCAATCCTTAGATAACTCTTTTGTGTTTGCAAGGACTGTAAAATTGTGTCAGTAAACAAATATCTATTGTTTCAAGGAGATTAACAAAATATACTTACCTGCCAGATGGTCCACAATTACCAGTAATATTGTTATTAACTTATGGCTGTGGCTTGTGTTCAGCCAGGCAGCATTGCCAGTGTGGATGAATATGTTATGCTGACAAGCTGAGTCTACTCTTACACCCTTGGTATTTGTCTTAATTGCTTACACCAAGATAGCACCACTGCAATTATTCCCAATTAGTTTAATAAATATAACACAGGGAGTTGGTCCATATACATTCGAGGAGGATGTGTTCTTTCATATGTTCCATTTTCTGAATGCTGAATCAAAAATAACTGAAAATGTGGGTGGCTAAACAGGCCGTGCCAGCTACTGTATTAATCACAGATGAATTTCAGAAATCCATTGTGTACATATTAGTGTGCTCTGTCTAATAGCAGTGGGGTACAAGTCTGAGATGATGTTTTAAAATGGATCTCAAATGAATGCAGTAGAAGTCTTGTACCATCATGACACCTTTTATAAATGCCACATATACGCATAAGGAAACTTTGCTTTTGAAAGCACTGTATCCTCAGGTAGTTTCAGACCCTGGTACTATTTCAGAACTGTGATGTTACTATGAAACATGCATCGCAGAGGTCTAGTGAAAAAAGAATAATAATATGCACCATGGGGGGAAACAGTTGAAATCCTATGGCAGCTTGTTAGGAGAGATTGCGTCCCTGCTCCTGCACTGTCCTGTTTCTTCTTGCTGTAGATTTTCACCCCGGAAACTCACAAAGCTCTGAGAAAAGGGAAAACCAGAACAACTTAGCCATGTCAAAAGTTCAGGTTGTGCTACAGAAGAGCTGCAGATGGGAGAAGAGTGTAGGTAAAAAAGTTTGCAGTGAGTTCATGAAGATTGGGTTTTGTGAAAGACAAACATTCTTGTAAGAAAAACTTTAGTACAAGAGAAGCAAAAGGAACATGTGTTTAGTTTGAAATGAAAGAATTTTGTAGCATTTCTGAAAGAAGTATTATGAAAATATTTTTGAGCTTTGATGGCTTAACTGTGATCCTGACAAAACTTAAGCATAAATTGAAAGTGCAGGTGGAAGAGGGCCGGATAACCTGGGAGGAATATGGAGACTCTGTCTGAGCATGACTGTGATCATGAGTATCTTGTATCAGCAATAGTGTGGCCAGCAGGACCAGTGAGGTGATTATTCCCCTGTACTCATCACTGGTGAGGCTGTACCTCAAATCCTGTGTTCAGTTTTGGGCCCCTCACTTTAGAAAAGCTATTAAAAGGGCTGGGGCAAGTCCAGAGAAGGGCAGTGGAGCTGCTGGAGGGTCTGGAGCACAAGTCCTATGAGGAGCAGCTGAGGGAGCTTGGGGAGTTTAGTCCAGAGAAGAGGAGGCTCAGGGGAGACTTTACTGCTCTGTACAACTGCCTGAAAGGAGGTTGGGGTGAGGTGGGGGTTGGTCTCTTCTGCCAAGTGACAGGACAAGAGGAAATGTCTTCAAGTTGTGCCAGAGTTTTTCATTGGATATTAGGAAAACTCACTTCACTGAAGGGATTGTCACGATCAGAACAGGCTGCTGGGTTTGAGTAACCAT
>VYZP01072713.1:2681-19785 GCA_013400635.1 Hypocryptadius cinnamomeus | reverse complement strand
AGGCTCCAGGGGTGTTTTGTGTGTAAGTATCCAGTGAAAAAGTGTAAAGGAGAGAGAAACAGACCTTTCTCAGCCTTATTCAATGAAAGGATGGAAAGCCCAGGAGACACAAACTGAAATACAAGAAATTTTATTTAAACATCAGAAATATTTTTTTGAACACTGTGAATTTGGTCAGTCACTAGATCAGATTTCCCAGAGGTGGTGAAGTCTCCATTATTGAAGGCATAAAAAACCCCCAACTTAAGAGCCTGCTTTGAGCTGATTGGATTGAACACAAGAGGCTTCTTCCAGTGATAGTTGCTGTATGAATCTGATTTTCACATCTATTTTTAACAAAGTAATTGTATTAAAGAGCTTCAAAAGGATGTAAGTTCTTTAATCAGTTCTGATGTGTGAAGTCCAGAAGTGTATTCCTTTCTTTCCAGTACATGGCTCTGAGTGTTAGCATGCTCTGCTGCTTTCTGATGCTTGTCCCATTGCAACATGCCATTAATTCTCAAAAATTGCAGCACTTCTGGTACAAGGCCGTACTCAAATGCCTTCTCACTGTACTTAATAACCCTAATTTCTCTGGCTTGTGTGTGTTGTCTTTCTCACAAGTAACCTCTAGGTAGGTTTTCTTTGGAAAATATTTATATCCTTTTTTTACTGGCACTCTGCATCTACAGGGCTTGCTCGTGATACCACACAGCAAACTCTTAAAGGTATTTTTTCTCTTTTGGCAGTGATTAGTTTGTCTGTTATTTGAAATCTGTACTTCTCTTTGCAGAAATGTTTGAGGAGGGAAAGGTGAGTTTCCTCTCCTACTAGTTAAAAACAATGTACACAAGGGAAAAACTTTCCATGTAAAGGAAATAAAACCTTCTTCCATCAGGTGCTTCAGGTGAATGGGTTGCAGTTCTATTAAAGTTGAAGCATCACTGCTTTTCCTACTGTATAAACTGATTTCTTTGGGGTAGTCAGGATGATGCTAATCCTTGATAGCTTTGCCAATGTGACTGGTGTATAACATGAATTAGGAGAGCAAGGAGTAGTGTTGGTCCTGGTCCTGCTGCCTGCTTTGTGCCTGTGTGCAGCCCTGGGGAGAGTATTCATTTGCAGAACAGGTCCTGTCCTCAGCCCACACACTAATATTTGTATTAGCTCATAAAGGTCCAGAAAATATTAAACATAACCTGGTGGGATCTACACATGACCAGATGAGTGATCTGTTGTCTCTGCTACTAGGGGCATCTGAATCAGGCACCTTCTTGCCAGCTTAAATTTGTAATCCACTGATATCAGCATTTTAAAGAGATAATCTGTGCAGTATGGCAGTTCTTCTTCTTGAGGTTATTGCTCACCTGGAACATGGAAAAAACTGTTCCTTGGGGTAGAAACATGGTTTGAGCAGTCCCTGGTGAAACTGCTGTTCAAAACAAATGTACAAAGGCAAAAACTAAAAATATATGAGAATATTCTAGAACTGTGGTGTGTGCTGTTTTAAATTTAACTTGCTAGAACCAGCACTTAAGTATTTCAAGCAATTTTGAAATGTGCCCAGCATTAGATTGTTTAGATTCTAGTCAGGACACTGAGTGGGATTGAGTGCTCCTGTACTGTCTTACTTCCTACTGTCTGTTTTATGTAATTTTCTCATGCATTCTTCTGACCACTTACATGATGTAGTTGTGTTTTTCCTTTTACTATATAGCATGCCTGAAGATGAATGTCCAAATTTAGCTGTTGTGGACTCTTGCTGTACTGGGGTCAGATATGAGGGAACAGCATTGTCCTGGTTTTGATCAAGCTCACTCTTATGTTCTAGTTTTGCTTGTACATATCCTCTCAAATATATGGCTCTGTAGCTATTTTGTTACTATTATTGTGTTATGAGCATTAATTAAAAGAGGGAACACACTTTGAGGTGAATGAGGTGCTTCTGAGATAGAGGCTGGCCATGTCCTTGTTAGTTCACAGCCTGAAAGAAGGGAGATGATGGTGTTTGTAGTTGTGGAAGTCCAGACTGTAGAAATGAAAATATCTGTCCCAAGTGGCTGAAATGATTGACTTGAAAGGAATGGTATTCTTGATGTAAGAAATTAGCACAGAGCATTCATCCACTATGAATGGGTTTGTGTAATGATTTAGCAACTAGGAGTTGCATATTGACATTTTTGTCAAGTCTGGACTACAGCAAAGCAGTCATAGATGACATGCTCTGACAAAATGATGCTATAAATGTTCTAGGTCTTTCTGAAGAATATGTAAATCCTTGAAGGCTTTTTTTTTTAAAAAAAAGATATAGAACTGCAGTCTTGTACCTTTTTTCTTCTGATGATTTTCAAGTTTTTGTACAGTAGAGTGTCAGCTTTGAAATTGGCTTGTTAGCTTTTCTTTCAAAAGAATTTTTGAGGTAAACTGTTGATGATGAAACCTAGACACTTCTTGGTATAGGACTTACACAATTTAGATGGTCCTTCGGGACATGTGTGTGTAGGAAACTTTTTTTTCCTTCACAGACATCAGTGGTCTATTGGTGGCTTGTGCAGCTTTCAGTTGTATCAGGTTTCATTGCAGGGCCAGCTGGCAGAGATGTGGGGAGAGGGCTTGGATGCCTGCTGGAGGAGGATGTTGAGCTGCAGAGAAGAGGCCTGAATGTCTCTGGAGGCTGGGTTGTCTCTGGGGAGGGTACAAAAAAAGGCTTTTGCCAGTTATTTTGGCAAATAGGATTCCCTGGAGCAAAGGGGAGAATGTAGTTTTTGCTGGATATGGGGTGAGGTGCAGTGTCTGATACCTTGCACTCAGAACTGGCTGAGAAGGTTGCTGGCAAAAAGTAGTGCAGGTCTTTCACTGTATTTATTTTGGGTCTGTGCTGCACAGTAAAATGTGAAGGGCATTACATTGTTTGAACATACAACTTGTTCTTAACTGCCACCCTAGTCTTAATATATTAGATTTACTGAGCTTTTGTCCATAGTACATCTCAGTAAAGTCTAAAATAAGAATGTTTCTGTGACCATGGCTCTGGGAGCACAAAACTTTTCTGGTTTTAGACATTTTATCAAATTCCATATTTAGAAGAAAGAGGTAGTTCTGCTTTTCAGGCTACAGCATCATAAAACAGCTTAACCTATTTCTGTAGTTGTGTTCAAGGCTGTTTCCTCTCTGTTTTCAGAGGTGTTGTCAAAGTCGACATCAATCTGCAGAAGGTGGACATTGACCAGTGTTCGAGCGAGGGATGGTTCTCAGGGACACACAGGTGTCATCTCAACAATTCTGAGGTATGTCTGTCCCCAAGGGACCTCACTTCAGTGACAAATCTGTACACTGAGCAGTGTTCTGTAGTATAAATGTTATGTATTTTATAGACGTTGAATGTGGTTTGTGGGGCTGGAGGAATCTTTCTCTGTGAGGTGTTGTGGAATGCATGATTTTCAGGAGTGCCTGCATTTCAGAATTATTGATGTTAAAACAGAAGCAAAATTATTGTGAAGAGATAACAGTTACAGGGAAAAAGATTACTAATGAAATAATTTATGAAGTTCTGCTTTGCAAGTCAAACAATCATTTTGTGCTCAAAATCAAAGTAGGATTTTAATGTCAGTGTCACTTTTGCTTGGACAACTTTGCAAAATGTAGTAGAAGTAGCTGAAATGCTAATGGTAATTATTCAGAAAAACATGGTCATTTGATAGAGTGATGCAGAATAACAGGCAGAATTGGATACTGTAATTCCTTCTTAGTAGAAATGCCAACATTTTGACAGAGCTGACTAAAATGTTTGTGCTCAGCTCCTTCCTGCTTCCCCTTTCTTCTGAAGGTCTGTGTCTGCTTCCATCTGTCAGGAAATCATAGATCATTTGGCCTGACCTGTCATCTGTATTCAAGGAAACTTTTAAACAAAACATATTTTGATTTTTCTTTTAATTCTCCTATATAAAGGTACCCATTTGTTTTCTTTGAGAGTAGGTACTTGTGCACTTCTGTACTTTTGGAAAGGACAATTAAAATGTAGGGGAAATTGACATTTGTCTACCGGAAGTCAGGAGATGTTTGCCTAATTTTTTGTAAAATGCCAATTTATCAAAGCCAAGTCTAAATTTAGAAAAACAGTTGGTTTTGACGAATTCAGCTGCTAACATTTTTGAGCAAGAAGAATTCAGAATTTTTGTAAACATCTTTTTTTTTGTATTTTTCTCTGATTTTTTTTCATTAAATAAACTTGAAATGCAAAATCAAGTCTTTGATAAAGACTAGTTTAAAACGAAGTGTTTCTGCAAGTGAAAAAATTTCTCTGCCAATTACTTTTTGACTTCTGAATTGAAGGGAATACTTTTTAAATCGCTTCTGTTTCTTGCTAGAAGAGAATACGGTTTCCCATGTGATCTGATAAACCTTGTTGTTTAATGCATTCTAGTTATCCCAAATGTGATTATGTATTTTGGCATGTGCTCCTCCTTCTACTAATGTCTTATGAGCAAAATATGTAAGCAGAGGGGTGGGATTGTAAACTGCATCTCTGCACCAAGAATAAAAGGGAAAAAATGGAGTCCTAGGTCCCTTGTGGCTTAGCCCCAGCTGGCAGCTAAGTCCCATGCAGTCATTCATTCATTTCCCCTGCCCCCAATGCCATGGGGAGGAGAATTGGGGAAAAAAGATAAAGCTGATGGGTTGAAATAAGAACAGTTTAATAATGAAAACAAAGCAATATGGTAATAATAATGATAATAAAATATACTATTACTATAACGATGGGAAAAAAAAGGAAAATTAAACCCGAGAACAACCCATGATGCACAGTATCATGTGCTGACCCATGCCTGTCCTGTCCTCCAGCAGCAAGTGACCCCTCCTGCCCAACTCTTCCCATCTTATATATATGCCACCGGGCATGATGTTCCATGGTGTTGGATATCCCTTTGGCCAGCTCAGGTCAACTGTCCTGGCTCTGACTGCTCCTTGTGCAGAGCATGGGAAACCGGAAAGTCCTTGACTTAATGCAAGCACTGCTTAGCACACTGGTGTTTTGGCTGCTGCTATCAACATTACCCTCACAGAGAATCCAAAACACAGCACTACTACCAGCTACTGAGCAGAAGCTACCACACCTGAACCCAGGAGAAAGTCCCATGTGCTGCTTTCCATACTTGTTTCACTGGAGCCCACTGTGTGGAATAAGGGTAACTTACGTAGTTGTGCAACAATATTTTCCACAGTGTTTTGCTTATAAATGCTAATGAAATCATATTCCCTGTCCTCTCTCTTATCTACCTAGGAGCAGTTAAACAAATACCTGCTGATGGTTGAATGCTCTGCCCCCCTTCACAAAGTCTGTGTCCAGCGGAGTAGGAAGAGAATGGAGATCCCTGGATTTCCAGTTCTGCTCTAGTTAGACCCTCCTTGCTCACTTTAGTTTTGTTAGGTGACTTGAGTATTTACTGCAGCATAGCCTCTGTGCAAACTGTTTGATAAGCCTTTGCCATAGTGAATTTCTGATTTGGCTCTGAAAGTGTTTACTTCATAGCCCATACCATGGGGCCAGGCCACCAATACCATTAAACCAAAGGCATAAAGCTCAATATTTCAGAATATTTAAAAATTTTGGAAATGCAGCTCTCTTCTTCCCTAATGCTATGAAAATAAAGAGTGACTCAAGAATGAGAGGAAAAGACCAAAGTTATGGATTAATCAAAATGCTTTTATAGTGGTTAAAATCTACTAGACACATGGCAGACAAATTCTCCTACTTTCTATGCTGTTCTGAAGTGTTTATTTTCTAAATAAAAATCAGTTGAAATGAGGGAGATGGAGGTGCATGGAAGCATATGGTAAGCCAGTGGTCTGTATGTGCTAGACAAAAAAAAAGGGAAGGCATGGATGGGATCCAACTTCTTCCAGAAAACAGAGACTGTTGTTGAAAGTACTGTGTTGCTTTCACATAGTCTGGAGCAGCAGTTATTTGGAAATGATGCTAACTGTGGCACTGGGATTTGTCTTTGGAAGGTCATCAAGAACAACCTGATTGTGATGGAATAGTTATAGTGCTAGTCCTTGCTTGGAAAAAAACAGTGTCAGGTTGAGTGATTTAGGAATATTATGATTCAAATATGCAAAATGCTGAGATATACTAATCTTCCTTAAGCTTCCATCTGTCCTTAGATTTAGGTGTTCCTTAGGATTGGATCTTAAATATCTTGCTGTATGTATTGGGCCCTCAAGTACAAAAAACAGGAACAAAAACAAGCACTAAGGACTTTGAATTCCCCATTTTTAATTTGACTACTTAAATTCCCAATATGTAATGGATTTTTTTCCTGATCTGTTCTGTTTTCTGGGCAGCACACATACATCCCTGATTTCATATCAGCCTAGATGAACAAGAGTGCCCTTCTTAAACCACAGGGTGACTGGACACTGCTCAGCCTAATTAATCAGGAAGTTGGGTGATACTTAACACAGGAAAGCCAAATTGCAGCCATGGCTAAAGTCTATTTCAGTTGTTATGCTTTCTCCTTTCTTTTAATAACTGGATCAGCCAAAAAGGGGCTGATAGCCAGGTCACTTTTGTGAGAGAGAGCTACATTCTGCTTCCTGCCTTCTACCTTGACTCCCAAACAGGCAACGGCTTCCCCAAAAGCTGTCAGGCAAGATATTTGGGTTCCCTGGGGCTGCAACAAATATGACAGGTAATATCTGCAGAGTTAGAAATAATTAAGTCAGGTAGATCATAAAACGATGCAGACAAGTCTGAAATTAAGAAACAGAAAAAGAGTAGTTACCCAATAACAAATGCAAAGTAATTTCATTGTACAGGCAGTGCTGTACAATGTACAGTCAAGGCTGTAATGGGAGTAAGAAAACATGCACTTTTACCCTGTTTGCAACCCTTGAAGACTTTTACTATATTGGATTTCTTCTCCATAAATGCTGACAGCAGCTGCTGGCACTTTTAGTAACAACTTTAGAGTCCTTGTGGAGCCACCAGCAATAATGTCAAGGCTGAGGAGCATCTGAAGAAATCAGCTGGTGTGGCCCCTTGAGCTCGGCCAGATCCTTCCAGCCAGCAGCGTCAGTCTGTGGCAGTGGCAGCAGACTACACACTGTTCCCCTGGCCTTAACGAGCTTGCCAACAGCTTGCAGTGTGAGGCAGGCTCAGCTGACATCCCTTTGGGTTTCGACAGTATTCCACAAATGACAGCGTGCAAAAATATCTGGAGGAAATGAGGGAAGCAGAGTAAACAAGAAAGCTGCATTGCTGTCTGTGTACAGTGGCTGCATATCTGTGTTTGTAGAAGGATGCATAGGCCTACTGTGTGTTTATTTATTGTGCACAAACACAACACCAATTGAGAAGGAAAAACAAATGAGCAGTGCAGCCAAAATCTTTTTTCCCATTGTTTAGCAAAAGATTTGGGTCCATCATATTTTATTATAATGTATGCAAGGTTACAAGCAACTGAACAAGGGGGAGGCAGGGGCTGGTTAAAAATAGAATTGTAATGGTGACTGGGTTGGGAGGGAGGGTGTGGGGGAACCCAATGCTTTCCAGGTTTTTCAAGCAAATGCTTTTCAGTGCCCTTGTCAGACTGGGAAAAGGCTATTAATGTGCACAGTCTGTGGGAGGGGAACTGTGGCAAGAGATTAGCATCTGAAGTCATAACCCACTGGGTCATACTCA
Source organism: Hypocryptadius cinnamomeus (assembly GCA_013400635.1). Taxonomy (NCBI): domain Eukaryota; kingdom Metazoa; phylum Chordata; class Aves; order Passeriformes; family Zosteropidae; genus Hypocryptadius; species Hypocryptadius cinnamomeus. Next base: position 12,122 of record VYZP01072713.1, on the reverse strand, counting down.
GTGTCATTGATTTTGCTTTTTACTTGCATGTATTTTCTGTCCTATCCATTAGGAAAAGTGCAGTCAGAATTAGAAGAATTTGAAGTCAAAGCTGTTTGGTGATTCAGTCTGAGTGAATGGGTTTATGGGCTATAGTTAGCTTCTAATTTGGAAATAATAATCATTCTTGAAGCTGCAGATTGCATTCAACACAGGATAAGAGCAGTACCCAACCAGAGCAGAAAGCATGTCAGGATTTATTTTGTCTTAAAACAACGTCATTAGTGGTAGAAAACAAATACTAAATGCTGTATCAAATCCTGGGCTGAAGGGGGAAACCATGGTAGAAAGGGCAGTGGCTCATTTCAGTATGAAGGTAAGCACTTCTTGGATTCAGAAGCAGACAGGTGTATCTGTTCTCTCCAACAGCTCAGGGTATTTGAAGAGCATGCAGTAGACACAAAAAACATTTTGGATGCTATTTTAAAAATAACTTTTGCATCATCTGCATTCATGGGAAAAGTCCCTTTATGACAGTAAACCAGATCTAATCTGGCACTCCCCCAGACACTGTTACATAAAGTAAGATGGAGGTTTGTCGGAGTTCTCAGTGATAAACAAGGTGCTATGAAAAACAGCTTTCAGTGTAAGGAAGCGCCAGGTTGCTTAGCTACAGCATCTTTGCTTTAAAGACAAAAAATTTAAATGAGTCTGTGTTTTGCAGGAGCTAATCTTGGTTATCAATGTTTTCTTCAAAGAAGAAAACCTTAGCAAAAATTCCTTTCATCCTAGTTAGCAGTTTTAACTTGAGCATTTAAATTCATCTGGGTCAGTTCTATTTGCTTCTGTTTTTCCTTCTCCCAAAGTTAAAACATGAAAAGGGGAAGATGGTTGGCTGAATGATGTTGTCTGTCAAATTAAAATGGCTGGGAGATTTTTGGCTCATCTTGCATATGACAGGTGATGTAGCATTACATCAGTTTCTAGTTCTTTCAGATCTGTGACTGCAATTTTTGGATCTTTCTCTGCTGAACAGAGATGTTCAGATGATCCTGTCAGGCAATGCTGATTAGTTGTACTGGTGCTTCTTCCCGTTGTGTTTGGGAAGGGAAGAGGTGAGGCCCAGAAGTTTAGTTGGCTGGTGGAACATGAGCAAAGTATACGTGGTGGGAGCAGAGGGGAAGTTGCAGAGAGGGGGATAGGTACAGGGAAGAGAGAGATTGAAAAACTGGCTGGGGCAAGAGAAGGAAGATCAGGGTGTATTGGGAGGCACAAAAACCTTGCAGTGAGGAGCGTGGGGACTGTAGCCAGGCTGCACTGTTCTCATGGCAGACTGGCTGCGAATGGCCTTTCCCAGAGTGAAATGGCAGAAGCTGTAGCAAGCCCAGGCATAGACAGAGCACAGCTTCGTTCAGAGTTCTGATTTGTTATCACTATGTCCAGAGGCTTGTATAATGTCTGAAAAATGCCTCTAGTAGCGTTAAGCACAATTAGATATATGCAATTAGATAAATATACAACATTTTGATTTCAAACCATCTGGTCCATTCTGTGAGAGATTTGACAGGCTTATCTTGTGAGGTGATACAAAGACTATTACCCACATTTTACAGCTGTCCCACAGGCAAAATTATTATCTCTAAACTGATAGACTGGAATTGAAGAGTGATCTCCAGGTGTGTGAATTACCTTCTCCAGAGTTTGATTTCTGGAGAGAGGTGTGCCAAGCATGTGAACTGAGATGTGCTCCAGCCAGGGCTCAGGCTGGATCATCCTCAGAATGGGGTTTTGGGGTGCATCACAGCATGTACCCACACCATGCTCCGGATAGTTCCAGCAAGACTTAAGCATCCTGATGTATTTTTGAAACCTGTGTCTGATGAGCTTCATAGTTTTCTTAGTGATCTTGACTTGTGACAGAATTTTGGTCAAAAATTAAATCACCCAAACTCCTCTTAGATAAACTCACTGTTGCTATCATTGCAAATGACACAGCTTCCTATGAACTGTCCAGACTCTGTTCTTGAGTTAACTGTCAGCTTACTCAGGTAATATACTGCAGAGGGTTTTTCTTTCATAGTTAAAATAGGAAAATTCTGCTCATACATACATACTGCAGTTAATTTTTTCTTTGAAAAAAAACTTGTTTTTTTTCAAGACTTGGAAAACAGTTAACCGATAGAAAAAATCTTGTCTTACTTCAAAAAAACTTTTATCAACTGTAGTAACTGTTTTTCCTGCTTTTTTCATAGTTCATCATACCTACACAAGAGGCAAGTTTAATTTAGCCTAGAGAATAAAGGTCATTCATTCTTCTATAACAAATTAAAGTTAGCTTGAAAACATATTAAAGCTCTCCTGAAGAAAAACTGAGAACAATAGCTGCTGAATCTTTATATTCAAAATAATGTACTGGATCGTAGTAATAACCTTAATGGAAAAAAAAGCTAATTTAGCTTTATTTTTAAGCATAATTTTATAACACTAGGCATTCAAATAGAGTAATTTTTGTTGGTGACTTCTATTAGGAGGTAAACACTTTTTTTGCAAATGAAAAATGGCTGCTTTTGGGTTATCTGTGCTTTTGTTTAAATCTCAGTAATTTGTATGACTTTTTCTTCTGGTTTGCATCTGCCAGTACTGTAAACTGATGGCTGTCAAGGACTGGTCTCCTGGAAATTTCTTAGTCTTTACTAACCTACTTACAATCATCTTTTGTGTTTCTTTAATACTTTTTTGTCCGTTGCTGTTAGAGATAATGAATCTACTAAGCATCAGTACTTATATGGGAATGCAGAACATTTGACTTTTGATCTTCAGATTTTTGAGTATTACTGCCTTTTTGTGTTTTGACTATTTTGTAAGCTGAGTTTCCTACTGCATTTCTTTATTGTTCATTTATAAGGATTTTATTCTTTTTTCTATCAATGAAAAAGTAGTGAAAGGAAATATACTTCTTCCCAACATCCTATGTATATAAAATTCCTAAGATAAGTAAAATATTTGTCTTTGATTATTCCTTAACTTATAAAAGATGGCAAGGGAAAGTAGATATTGCTTAGAGACAATTCAGACAATATTTGTTACATTATGCAGTTTTCTTCTTGCTGCAGGATCAGAATCCCTCTGAAGTTAAATTTGGGCCCCAGTTTTGCTACCACTATTCTCAAGGCAGCCAGTTTTCATTTTCTTGCGTGGAATAGGTAGTAGGATTTGCTTACTGAGCTCTACTCTTTTTGTCAGAATGTAATAACTACTTTTTTTTCACCACCAATTCCATCTAAACATTTTAATAATTTTTCCTCTTTCAAATATGCTTGGCTAGGGAAAAAAAATATTTGTGAAGAGGTATAACCATTCATTCTAATTTAAACAAAGTGAGTCCCATATCTTTCACCATAACCAGTTATAGTCTTACTGTTACATTTTAAAGTAAAACGAACTCAGTTGGCTTGACCTGAGAAACAAATTGAACTTTCTCTATAGCTAATAAACTGAAATATTTGCAACCCTCTAATATTTTTGTATGTTTTTATATTAATGTGTATTTACCTGTGTATGTGTGCACATGTATGAACATCATTTAAATGTGTATGTCTGAACATCTATATATAAGTATATTTGGAGCTGTGAATTACTTGATCCTTTGCACAGAGGCATTCTGTCAGAGCAGCTTTGTGCTGAGATGTTAGAGAGGCTGTGGGGGGGACACTGGTCCTCGTTTTGCTCCTCACCCCATGCACCAGCACAGGCTGCAGGGCTGAGCAGCTGGGAAGCAGCTTTGTGCAGAAGGTTCAGGGGGTCCTGGTGGGCACCACCTTGCCCATGAGCCAGCAGGGTGCTCTTGCTGTCCACAGCCTTGGGGGTTGTGATAGGCAGAGCTTTACCAGCTGGTGGAGGCTTCCTCTGCAGGGCTGTGTCCACTTCTGGGCTCCTCAGTTCAGGAGACACGGATGCTCTGCAGGGAGTTCAGCCAAGGGCCACCACAATCATCAGGTGTTTGGGGCACCTGCTGGATGAGCAGAGGCTGAGCAAGCTGGGACTGTACAGCGTAGAGAAAAGAGGGTTTTGGGAATTTTCTCTATGTAAAGGAGAGACAGACTCCTCTCAGGGGTAGTCAGTGATAAGGCAAGAGGCAGGGCTTCAGACTGAAGCAGTAAAAAACCCCTTTTTTTGATTACACTGTGAGGGTAGTCAGGCACTAGAGCAGGTTGTCCACAGATGTGGTGGAGTCACCACCATTGGTGGTGTTCAGAACCTGAATGTACAGGCCCAGGGCAACCTGGTTTAGCTGAGCCTGCTCTGAGTAGAGCTTGGGACTGGATGATTTTCTGAGGTGCCTCCTTCCAGGCTCAGCTGCTGTGTGGTTCTGTGGTCAGCTGCTCTTTCAGCCTTTGTATGATTAATTTTTCCTGTCTGATTTATGTCCAGAAAACATGGCATCCCTTCTGAGCTTTGCATTTCCACTCTGCTTTATTTATACTTGTGTCAAGACTCTCTTCCATTGCCAGCTGCTTTTGCTCATCACTTTTTTCTATTAAACTTCTAATAAGTGTGTGAAGATATGCATGTAAGTTTTTTGAGAAATCATTTGCTTTAGACACTTTCTATAACAAGCGCAATATTTATTTCTTCTACTACAATAGAAGAAAGGGAATCAATATGCCCAGATTATTATTTTTTTAGATAATAGCTGTAAGCATCTCACCTTACTTTTAAAACTGCTCTGAAAGTTGATTTAGTAGAAATAACATTCAAGTTCGAATTATGCTGGTTTGCTGCTTTTACAAGGTTTGAAATATTTTTATCCCTTCATACATATTATCTAAGTATCTAATGGTTAAATCTTTGAGTGGATGGAAGATCTAAAATATAGATTTGGTGGTGCATTTAATTGGACAACAAATGCTGCATTATAAATTGGGAGTTTTCCAAATAGACTACAAGGTATAGAATACTGTCCTAGAGTTAGAGGATTGCTAGGACTGTTTAGTAAATTATTATAGGTTCTTTTGAAATTAAGACATTCTGATACTTGTTTTCATCCTGAAATGCAGTGAAGCAACAGGAGCAGTGCATTTTCCTGAATGAACATTTTTAATAAGTGTAATTTTGATATATGAAAACATGTATTTCAAGTAGCTTCTCTTGGAAGTTGTATAATTTGAAAGACTGGTAAAACTTGATTAAAAATGTGCATTAATCTTAATCCTTTCTTATGGGGAGAAAATGAAAAAAGGACACTTGGAGAGGGTCCTGCTGTATGATGATGGCAGATGGCTTTGTGATACATATTGAGCATTTCTAGAAACCTATCTACCAGTCAAAGCCCCACCAAATGCGTACCATTTTTTTCCTCTTGAAAAGTTTAGAAACTTTTGATACCATTTGTCCAGTTCCATCACTAATCATAGCTACCTGTTGGATAGTCACGGTGTTATTTTAGCTCAGCCAAGGCATCTTATCTCTCTTCCAAGAAAGGAAGTCAAAGAAAGCAGCACTCCAGAACTTGTAGACTTTTACCAGCCATGATAGGACATCATTACCTTCCAATATATACAAGACATAGCACAAATTGGTTTTAAGCACATGGAAGCANATTTCCATAGGTGATTGAGTGTTGCTTTTAATTATGCATAAGTGGATTATTCTAACTGCTTTCTAACATTTTTTTTAAAAAATGGTACATTATAGAAGTCATTTTTGTTACAAGTGTGACCTAAAAATATTTTCTTCTGTGATTACATGATGATATGGAGAGACATTTTTTATCTTTGTCATACTGATAATACCTCACTTGTCCATTGTAAACACAAAGCATTTGACAGTGCTCTTGCTCCACTCCATTTGTTTTTTCCAAAAATATAAACACTGTTACGAAGAACAGTCCTTGTGTTTTGGTTTTTTTTTTTCCCCCTATTATTTCTTGCTTAGGTTGAGTCCCACATAATTTTGGGTTGCAGGTGTGAGAATAGTTGTAATTATCCGTTCAGATCATCCATAGCTGTGTGACTTTATAGCAGTAGCTTTACATTAGGAATTGGTCTTTCAGTCTGTAGCATGCAGACAGTTCTCAGTAATATAATTTGAATCCTTGTTGATGCTGAAGAGCAGAGGCAGTAATCTGTGATCTTGGCAGAGAGGAGTGGAGCTGCTGACCTGTTGTGTTGGCCCTCAGATCTCCAGTTGTGCTTGGTTCTGTGACCAGCATTTTTGAGTGCATCCTCTGTAGAAAGACATTTTAGATCCTGGAGGGAGAATGAAGGCAGGTGGGCTGTGTTCTTGCCTCTTGCAGCAAAGGCTAATCAGCTCACCATTCAGGGGATCATTCTCTCTATCGCCTTTCCAGGTACTATTGATCTTTATGTTCAGTTTGACCACCAGTGCAAGCAACATGCTCTTAGTAAATACAGTTCTGTGGACATGATCCAAATCATTAAGATCAGTCTGGTTTCTGGCAGGTCTTCATTCTGACTCCTGGAGTACTCTTGTGCAGGTTAAAAGGAGTCTTTTTCTGCTTCCTCTTTTTAAAAGGATGTTACCAACAATTTTTTTGCCTTTTGATACAGTGTCATAACTGGGACAATCAGATCGTTTTCTTTTTACCTTCTCCCCCTATCAAATCTTACATCACATGTTGCCTTTTTGGAAAAAAAAAACCCAAACAACTATGAAAATTTTCTTAAGTCTGCAATCTTTTTTTAATTTGCAGTCTCTACTTAGCTTAGCTCTGGGTTTAGGTTGTATTCCTTGTTTTGGGAAGTATGCAGATGTAAATGCTGCTACCTGTGTGCAACTCTGCCTCAAATCTGGTTTTTCTTTTCTGCTCTCTAGATTGACTACCCACTGAAAGGCTTTGCAGTTGCAGCTTTTCTAAGATTATTTATTTTGTCCAGATGACTCTGAGTGCAAATACGTAGCAATGCTGGGGATATTTGCAATGTTACCTAGGAAAATCAAGTACAAATATGGCCCAACTTCTTCTCTCGCTGGTGTTTAAATGCAGTCAAGATACCTTCCTGGAAAACCCTTGTTAGCCATTCCCATGCCACTGGAATCCAGAGAGAGATATTTTATTTGAATTCATGTCATCTGTTATTGTAGGTGGTTATATTATATCATCTAACACTTGCTTTTATGTTAAAATATACAATGAAGTCTCAGAAATGATGAATAATTTTATCATAGGTATCTTTGGTCTTGTGCTCCATCTTGGGAGCTCCACTGGACTGGTCACATCTTTTCCTGAAAACAGTCTGTAAGAAGAAGAACAACAACTAGATTTTGGATGCCTGCCTGAGACTGGCAGTTTGGCTTTTACAGAGGAAATGCTACAGACATGAACTAAGTGAATCTTCTTCAAGACAGATAAAAGAAACATCCCAGCTTTTTAAAAGCAGCTTGTACAGTTTGCTCATTCACCTCAAATCACCGTGGCCATCTGTAAGGAAAAAGTTCAGAGTCAGAACAGTGAACATTAGACTAAATTTTCTTTTTTGCTATTTTTCTCTACTTGTAGGAGGTTGGTTCTGCCTTAAACTACTATTAGCAGTGATCCTATGAGAGTTGACTCAAGAAACTGTGCTCTGAGTGACAGGAAAAGGTTATGTATTGGAAGGTTGGTGAGTTGTCACAACACCTAAAGATATTTAAATTGCTTCAAAAGTGACTGCCAAGTACAACCTCATTTTAAAATTACTGTCCTTATACAAGAATTAAGTTAATGGCATACCTTTCAGAGACAGAGGCTGACAGCTATTAGCTGTATTAATAAATATATTCACTGAATTAATGAGAAAGAGCAGTTACTTTCCAAGGTTCCTATCCCTTTTCCTTGGCTTGAGTACAGTATACTTGGTTACCTTTTCTAGTCTGATTTACAATTGCTTTTAGGAGCACTTACTTTTGTGACAATAAACATGTCTGGATTCCTTATGTCTGTAATGTAAAACCCCTCACACTGTTTCCCAGCAAAAGTTGGCTTTTTAGGTAAGAGTTGTTAATATTTGTTTCCACAGCTTCATAGAACTAGAACAACTCTGGAACATTATAAAATATATTCTCATTATAATTTCTCCTGAAGAAACAGTGCCAGGGGCCCTTCCTGTGAAGATTAGATTGTGCCTCAACATTCAGGACTATCAGAGCTGAAATCTCAGTTAATGGCATTCTGATAGAGACAAACAATTCTTTGGGAGAAAGAGGAATAGATAAAAGCACTATTTTGAAGGAGTGCTAAAAAAACCCCCTCATTTTGGAATGTACATTGGAAGGACGGATGCCCAATTTGTCAATACACCCAAGCAAATTCTGACAGAGAAGCCATGTACTATTGCTTTGTACAACACAGTTCAGCATCATCCTTTCTTAAGGAAAAAAACAAAAACCTAGAGCTCAAAATTTACAATAGTAAGTAAAAGGTGCTTTCATATATAAGTAATAACGAGGGAAAGAGATTGCAAAAAAAAAAAAAATTAGTATAACGAAAGATCAATGACAGGAGCCTCTTCTAGATTATTTGAGAGAGCATATAGTGATGATATTAACTAAATAAATCAGATGGGAAAAAAAAGCCATTTTATTAAGTTTCAAATATGTAAACTGAGAAAACTGCGATCCTATTAATGTAATTGTTTTAAATGAGACAAGTGAACCATTTTTATTCTGTAGAGCACTCTGTAGAAAGTTATTACGTGCAGGTTAGAACTAACTTACATTTTAGACTAAATTTAGACTTGTATATAAATGTCTATCAGGTAGTATTTTTTACTGGTGAGTCTCTAGTTTAGATTAGCTAGAATGAAAGTAATGCTGAAATTGTCCTGTAATAAGACTTTTTTTACCCAATAAATATAGTTCTGCCATTACAGGAGACAAGAATTCCTCAGGAATTTTCAGGTAAAGCAGAAAAAGTTGTTCCCATTGCAGTGCTGGTGAGCACCTGTAAAGTTAGTTTGTCCACACATAATCTCAGGGTTTTCAACTCTGCCATGTGCCTGCACCCTAAAATCCTACATGGAAGTCACTCTAACAGTCTGGGCAGGCCAGGCAGCCCTGCTCAGCTGCTGGACCAAACCTTCTGAGTTCTGGTGTACTGACTTCAAGCACTATTTGTAGGACTACAGAAATTTGGCAACTGATAACTTATGTTTTTGGATGAAATGAGGGGGAAAATATGCTATGGTTGAAGAGTTATGTCTTAGTTTACCTCTTTGTCACTGATGTTTGGCTGTTATTTTTTATGACAGCAGAGTATCTTCAGTTGAGAAGCAGAAAATTCCTTCCCTACTGCAAAATGTCCTAGTAGAAAATTAGCGCAGAGGAGCCACAGAAGAAGTGTGTCTTTTGGTTTTGAGGTGAATGTCATCCTTTCAAGGGTAGTTTAAAACATTAAAAAAGAAAAAAAAGAAAAAAGATGGGCAGTACCATGTGTACCTGCACAGGTGAAGTCAACAGAAGCTG
>VYZP01072712.1:25424-89052 GCA_013400635.1 Hypocryptadius cinnamomeus | reverse complement strand
AGTGGGAATTGAAAACAAACTCATTTCTCAGCCTGTGAATGCTCCAAGAGAACCATCAAACCTTTTTGGAACCTTCTGCACAATAGTACAAACCCTTTAGAAACAGTTGAGTCTGAGAAGACTCAAGGGAGGACTCAAGTCAAGAAGTCTTCTGTTGTTTTGGTTCCCTCCATCCCTGCTTCAATTGTTACAGGATAATTTGTAAATAAATGCTACCAGAAGTGTAAGGAGTTTGTACTCACATGGAATACATAAATGATACCACGATAACCTAGGGTGCAAGATTAATATAGCAGCTGTACAAACTACACAGTCTGCAGGAAAAAAGTCTCTTCCCTGCTCTCTCTGAGAGTCCTGGATTTGGTGTAGTCTCTTAGCAGTTGCATGCCATAACAAGTTTTCCAGAGGAAAGCACAGGCTCTAGTAATCAATCAGCTGATGGCCTATTTTCAACTTCTTACCCCGGACAGAAAATAGAATGCTGTTTTCTTTGGTGGCGTCTATCAATCATCCTTTGCATTGTTGCAGTTCTGACTGACCCAGAATTTATTACCTGCATGGGTGCTGGTCAGTTTGATTAGCAATCAGCTCTGAAAAAGGTGTGATAATATAAAGAAAGATTGTTGTTAACTTTAGTCTGATTAGTACTCCACATCAGTAGGCTCAAGTGGGATGAACACACTCCATTAAACAGGGGACTGGAACTCGTTTGGTGCTGTGTGGTTTCAGGTGACACAGCTTTGCCATGGAGTCCTTCATGAGTTGTTCTGGTTTAGTCTCACTTATTTGTCCCAGTAACGTTTGCTAAAGCTAAATAAGGATATAGTCCTCATCTGGGTTTAAAATGAAACTTTAGACAAACATTAGTTTGACCTTAAGAGCAGAATAAATTGGGTTGTGGGTCGACACTTCTAGAGGCAGTTCAATTAGCAGTGATAAAGCTGCTGTCATTTAGAGGCATCCTGAGCATGTTGCAAAGCAGTTCTATATGCAAGGTTTCTCTCCCACCTCAAGTTCCTACATGAGTGTAAACAAATCTGAGATACTGCTCTGGTTCTTGGTCCTTCTTGCTGTATCCACGTTCCTGTCTGGCTTAAGGTGCTCTTTAGGTACTCTAGCAAACAGAGCTGGGTGCCTCATTCACTTCCATGTGCCTGCAGCAGTTAGGAGGAGGAGAGTAAGTCAAAACATCTCTATTTCCCTTCCTCTCACAGTGCCTTCAAAGTTGGTTGGTTTTTTAAGAGGGGCTGGGAGGATGTGGAGGTGTGTGATGTCCCATTGCTGTATTTTGATTGCTTCTGTGGACTTGACACCTCATAGGTTTGAAATCTACTTGAAATGTCATTGATTTGGAAAAACCTTGCTCTATCAACCAAAACCAAAAGTCTACTTAGGCTATTTTTCTGGCAGCTGAAGCCAGAAGCTGTTGAGCAGCTAAAGGGTGTTCAGAAGAAACATAACTTACATCTACAGGATTCACCCATAAAACTCAGTTTGTCTATGTTTGTAGCTTTATTAATCATAAAAAGTATATATTTGTATACATATACGTGCATGCATTCACATGTTTAGTTCTGTGTGGTGTACACAGTTTGCTAAAATGAGGTTCTTATTTCTAACAGCAATTTCTGCATGTTACCACTTAGCAGACAAGGACTTGATTTAATACTTTTGACTCAGCAGATACTTGTAGTGACCTCAGTTGTGCTTCTTACCGGTTACGCAGTTGGAATTTATATTAACAATGTTTGGAAGAGCACCACTGATAGAATCTTTCTTAAAAAATGTTGACTCAGATAATTTAGGAACATAATGGTCAATTTGTGCATTGCTTTGCACTTGGAAAGAAATTTGCCCTCTCTTCCCAACCCCACCATCAACAAATTAGAGGATGATTTATGCCTGCAATTGAGCCTGTGCAACTGCATTTCTTGCATTACAGAAAATCTGCTCAGTGAGATCAGCATAACACCCCAAACATTTGTTTATAACAGTCTTATTACGAGATTGTCTCATGCTTGTGTGTTGTCTCAAGTGTGTGTGTTAAAACATTGCAATCACCAATATAGGATTAAATGTATCACTCTGGAAAATTAACATAAGTAATAATTCACAGCTCTCCTGTTTCCTGCCATTCACATTCTCTTCCTCTCTCTGCCCTCCCCTGCAAAAAGAGGAAAAAGAACTTGTAAAAATCCCAAACCATAAAATGGCAGATTCACAACATTCACAGATATTTCCTGAGTCAAGGGAAAAACTGCCAACAAAATGATTGTGCTTCAAAAAGTTAGGATTTTTCAGCTTGGACTGGAGAGTTGGTGATCCTGCTGTGCTCAGGCATATGCTGCTCAATGAGTCACTGATGTTTGAGTTTTACCAGAGGCTGAGAACACTCAGTTCAGTTGTACCTGCTTCGTGTGGGAAATCTGACCCCCCCTTTGGATATTAAATGAGCATGTTCTTCCTAAAATGAAGTTTAATAATTTTTTGTTAGTACTCCAAATGCTGAATTTATTCTGAAAGTTTCTTCATGTAGTCAATGCCCCAAAGCACATTTTGTGTAAAAAAACCCCCAATTTTAAAAGCAATGTTTCATATGTTGCATCATCATCTTTCTGGATCTACTGAAAAATGGCTGTTGTGACATTGTATAGAGATTTAAGTGATGCCTTATTTCCTTTCTAGTCTGGTGTAAAGGCCAGATTGCAGATAATTTTCTATATAAGAAACAGACATGTATTTTAATGCCCTTTATACATTTAAGGTCCTCTTTAGACCAGAATTTAAGGTTAAGATGAGAACAGTTGTACAGAGGAAATCATATTTCCATCTTAATAACTCTGGCAATAATTTCTCCTGCCCTGTTCATCCCCTGCCTCGTGCATTTGCACACACATCCCCAAGCTGAACTCATGCTTTTGCAGGGTACAAAAACTTGTGTTGGGTAGAGGTCACCTTGTCCTCTTTACTCCTGTGTTGTTGAACAGAGGCCCCAAGTTCAGCTCACAGGACAAGGAGATGCTATCTTTCAAGCAGAGGCATTTCTTTGTCAGTAGAGATCAGATTCAGCTGACTTTCAAACAGTAGTATAATACTAATTCAGCAATTCACTGGAAGTCTTTTCAGTGCATTTCCCCATATGCAATTCAAAGGGATTAGCTGTTTTAATTAACCAAAACAATCTGTGTGTGTAAAATTTTGCCTTGGTGTATGCCTACATATGCTGTTCCATATTCTTTTTCAAAAACATTATAGTGAGTTAAAATAGGGTGTGAATGACAGCATTCCTAGATTTGAGTTTTGCCTTTTGTTCTGCATGTGTTTCGTAGGTGTCTGCAGTTTTCTCACCTTAGTTGAGGGGTGTGTGAATTCATGGATCAGGTTAGCTGCCTTTGGGAAAATTCAGAAAGGTTTAGTAAACTTGAAGCTCTGAAATGATGTTTGCTTCTGCACAGTTCTTGCTAAGGACCTGGTGCTGCAGTTCTTTGCCTTTCCTCAGGGGTAAGGTTAACACAGGAAAAGGAGTTACTTAATGCTATTGATTATTGATATTCCAGCAGGGCAACTCAGTGGCATCATCTTGGACTTCCCAGATCCTCTGGAGCTTGCACATCCTATTCCAGAGAGACACTTTGGCAGGAAAGCTGCCCTGAAATGTGCAAAGTGTGGGTGTGAGGTTACTTTGGTTCCAAAGTGCTTTCAATGTTTTTATGTGATAATCCCTTTCAAGGTGAGGGTATTAAGGTATCAAGGTATTAAATGGTAAACATCTAATACATTGTGGTGGTCTCAGTTTTGTGTAATGCTGGAAGGTGCATTGCAAACTCTTTCCTATCACATTTGTACTCTGAAGTGTCAGTAGTACACAGGGAGTGAACCAGCTGCCCTGTCATAAAACCCCAAGATTACTCTATTTGATAAGTTTATGATCTTCATTCATTTTCTGTCTTTGATCCTTATCATTTTTTCGTTGATAGGCTCCTTACTGTGCATTACTACATTGCATTATCCCCATTTTGAAATAATTAAATCAAGATAATGGCTTTTATGCTGGTTTATTTTTTTCCTGTATAGGTTTAGCTGCAGTGTATGGTTCTGTGCACACAGGCAAACCACAAAGCAGATCTGTTCACCTGTGGTTTTAGCTCAGTACAGCAGATTGCAGGCAGGCTGCAGATTTGACTTCTGGCAGCAGGCAACTTAGTTTATTTTAACTTTCCTACATGTGTTAGAATTTATTGGATACATGCATTTATATACTCTGACAAGTAAATAAAATTAATTGATGCTGAATGTTTTTTGGCCTTTGATTGTTAATAAAGCAGCTAAGCGTGTATTTGGCTGCAAATAAGACAAACAGAGACCAAGTCACATAAGGAGAAAGGGATCTGTCCCAAATGAGTAATTGGCATAAGATTACTAAAGTAAACTCCAAATAATTTTTCCTAAAATAAGAAGTTGAACATGGTCTCTAAATCTTTGCTGGGCAGTTAGTAGAAAAACAACAGGCTTGGTGAACTTGGCATCATTTCAATGCAAAATTTTGTATAGGGCATACTGGTTTTGACATAATGAAGTACTGGAGTGCAAGTTTTGGAATGAGAGAAGTTTGTTCTCTTTCGAAGGGTGAACAAATTGTTAAAGCACGACTTTAACTTCAGTTTCTGCTCACATTTTATTTCCTCTGAGTTTCAAATAATGCCTGCTAGCTTCCACCCTCAGAACAGCACAGCTACATCTAAGGCCTTGTGTTTTCTAACTTTTCTATTAGTACCTCAGTTTAAATTGATTTTCCTCCCTCTGACATGAGGATAAGGCTAATTTTTCTCTGCTCAACATGAATCAGAGCCAGCATTCCAGATTCTGAGGACTAGGGTGACAAGATAGGAGAAGGGTGGCTGTGGTTCATGTGTGCTGTAATTCAGCTGCGTGTTGATGGAGCAAATGCCAATGCTGCACTCAGTAGTAGGGAGAATTTTTTTTTTACCATATTGGTAGGTTCTTTTGATCTTTCATGATTGACTTTGGTTCCTAATGTTGATTTTGGCTAGATGGTTATCTTTAAGTTAAATGTCAATATTTAGAAGCAGAGCTGACATCTTAAAATAATGCGATTGTTGTGGCAGAATCAGGTTTCTAAAAGTTCAAGAGGAAACCTTAAAGTTTGAAGGCTAGACCATGGCAATTAATATCTCTGTTTAATAAAAGAAGATAAGGTTAATACGAGTAAAGTTGTTTTTTAAAGCTTCATTTGTTTTTTGGCTGCCACATCTGTTGCTTTTAAATGAGTTGCAGTTTTTCACTGAAGTAGCACAAAATCGGTCACCTTTTTCTTCTAGAAGTTTTAACATAGTTTTTTAAGCAGAAGTTGAGACTTGCATGAGAATGTCTGGTTTTGTCCTGATTTACCCCATGCTACATTGAAACCCATCCAGTGTCAGCCAGATGTGGCTTACAGGAAGTGGAATTTCATGGGAGTGAGTGGGAAGCAGAGAGATGTTTCATAGTCCATTGCCACTCATTGGAAAGCTTGGAGTGTAAGGTCAGCCTTTGTCAGACATCAGGTAACCCACAAATGTTTTAACTTTCACATAAATGTACATGAAATGAAAGTAATTCATGGCTATGAGTGCCTGTTTTCTTGTTACATGCATGATGCAGTTATTTGTTAAATATTTATTATATTTAATGTATTTAATATACACTCCACTGATAAAAAGGTATTTTGCTCTTGATCGACTTCCATTTATTTGAGGGAAATATGCATACTTTATGATCATCATTAACTTTTGTTTAATATTTTTTTTGCTAATACCAAGATTTCAAAATCTTATCTCATTACTTGATAAAATGCTGCAAACTTTACACTTTTTCACTTTACACTGCTCAGCTTTACACTTTTTTATAGATGTAGTGGGATTTTTAGAGCAAAAGAACACTGATTAAACAAAGCAATACCTTACTTAATGTGTATAAACCCCACAAGTATTCCATTTCAACTACAATGACTGAGAAGGTATCAAATCTTTTTCTAGGATCTGGGACATCATGTCTGATCTGCTGGTGACTGCAGTTGTCAGTTACCTTCCTCAGTAAAAAATGTTTAAATAATAAGGCTGAATCTGTCTAGTTTGGGCTTGATGCCATGTACATCCCTTGGCTAAGCCGAGGAACAAATTGTTTTCAGAAAACAAGGAAACAAATAAACAGCAGAGTGATGATGAACAGTGGTGATCACAGTTAATTTTTTCAAATTGTTGGTTATCAGTCAGGGATCAAAGCTGGCTTCATGCATTTATTAATTCAGCTGCTTTTCTTGAACAAGTTCATAAACTCTGGAGTGATGCTGTCAGTTCAACTGGTTGGTTATTGCATATTTTAATTTACCCCATCACTTGAGGTCACAATGTTCAGTGGCTGCTTCTCCTATAAAAGAAGAAAGGCCAACAGGTGCATTCTCTAGTTCTGTACTCTTGTTTTTGTAAGAACCTGTGAAACTGATTATTGTGTCATTCTGGAAGTTGTATGTGTGCTTCTATATGTGTGTGTATATATATATATATGTATATATATATGCATATATCTTAGTGTAGATGTAGGTGTGAACATTTGTTCAAATAGATGAAAACATCTGAGTTTAAATGTATGTATTGGTGTGCTTTAAGTGTGCTGAACACACACACACACACACACACACACACACACACACACATATTTTGGCCAGTCTTTTAAGAGACCACTTTATAGCTATAGCAGCCAAGGTGAGCAAAATGAAATTGCATCCTCTGACCTTCAAAAGAAGTTTCACCATTTTCTGAGTTTGTTTATCAAATATTATTAATGCAGAAAAAGAGATGAAAAAAAAAAAAAAGAGAGCTAGTAAATAAACATTTTGTTGTAAAAGCAGGTAAGATTTTTCTGTTCAAAAGTAAGATATATCTTCAACCATGTTCTGCCTATACAAGAAATAATTGCTTGTTTAATTGTATTTTAATTTTTCAAGGATTTAATATTGTTTTTAATTTAAAAATTGGTTATCTTAATTTTTACAATACATTTTTTTTATTTCATGTGACATAAATGTTAACATTCAGTACTGTCATGTTGCATGTAAGTTTTTGTGATGGTTTGCAACATCCAGGAATTTTTTTGGGAAAACTGCTCTAAGGACATAAATCAGTCATAGTTTACAGATCTCTGCATTATATTCTTCTTATAACTTTAGAAACCAAGTCAGGGTGCAGAAGAAAAGAGGATTCTGGGTGTGACAGGCAGGGAATAGGACCCTCATGGGCTTTGGTCATGTCTCAGTACAAAGGACTGAGTATTTTAAGCATGCTGAAATCATGTATAACCACAGCCCGTGCACTTCTTTGGTTCAGTTAGATCAGTCTCTGTTACCTATTCTGCAGCCTATGGAAAAGTCTTTTTCAGGACTTTATTAATGGGATGGTAAAAAACCAAAAATATTCATTTGCCTTCTCAAGGCACAGGTATTTCTGGATTAGATTGTACATGTTTATCACCTGTTAAGCTAAATGGATTGTTAAGGTTCTGGAACACTGGTTTGCTCTCTAGTGATACATTTTTCTAAATTCAGCTGTTCTCAAGGTTTTCTTATTTCAAATAAATAAAAAGAGAAAAATGGAAGGGAGAAAAAAGGAATCTTTTGCAATATTAATTAACCAAGGCAAATTCAGGGAAGGGCAACAGAGCTGGGGAAGGGTCTGGAGCACAGGTGTGATGGGGAGCTGCTGGGGGTGTTCAGCCTGGGGAAAAGGAGGCTCAGAGGGGATTTTACCACTCCACAGCTCCATGGCAGGGGGTCTGGAGCACAGGTGTGATGGGGAGCTGCTGGGGGTGTTCAGCCTGGGGAAAAGGAGGCTCAGAGGGGATTTTACCACTCCACAGCTCCATGGCAGGGGGTCTGGAGCACAGGTGTGATGGGGAGCTGCTGGGGGTGTTCAGCCTGGGGAAAAGGAGGCTCAGAGGGGATTTTACCACTCCACAGCTCCATGGCAGGGGGTCTGGAGCACAGGTGTGATGGGGAGCTGCTGGGGGTGTTCAGCCTGGGGAAAAGGAGGCTCAGAGGGGATTTTACCACTCCACAGCTCCATGGCAGGGGGTCTGGAGCACAGGTGTGATGGGGAGCTGCTGGGGGTGTTCAGCCTGGGGAAAAGGAGGCTCAGAGGGGATTTTACCACTCCACAGCTCCATGGCAGGGGGTCTGGAGCACAGGTGTGATGGGGAGCTGCTGGGGGTGTTCAGCCTGGGGAAAAGGAGGCTCAGAGGGGATTTTACCACTCCACAGCTCCATGGCAGGGGGTCTGGAGCACAGGTGTGATGGGGAGCTGCTGGGGGTGTTTAGCCTGGGGAAAAGGAGGCTCAGAGGAGACTTTCCCACTCCACAGCTCCATGGCAGGGGGTCTGGAGCACAGGTGTGATGGGGAGCAGGGGGTCTGGAGCACAGGTGTGATGGGGAGCTGCTGGGGGAGCTGGGGGTGTTCAGCCTGGGGAAAAGGAGGCTCAGAGGGGACTTTCCCACTCCACAGCTCCATGGCAGGGGGTTGTAGCCAGGTGGGGATCAGTCTCTTCTCTCAGGCAATGAGTGCCAGGATGAGAGGGGACAGCCTCAAGGGGAGGTTCAGGTTGGACATCAGCAGGAATTTCTTCACAGAAAGGGTGATCAGACTCTGGAATGGGCTGCCCAGGGAGGTGCTGCTGTCACCATACCTGGAGGTGCTCCAGAAGAAGCTGGACATGGCACTCAGTGCTGTGGTCTGATTGGCAGGGTGGTGTTCACTCGGAGGCTGAGGTCAGTGATCTCAGAGGTCTTTTCCAACCCAAATGATTCTGTGGCTCTGTGATTTAAATTCATCTTTCAATCTATGTATCCTTAGCAAGGTTTTCCATAACATCCATTTATGCTTAGTTAAGTTGTCAACTAAATACTGCATATATAAAATAAAAAGTTATTGTAAAAAGCCCCCAACATAACAAACTCTTTCATTTTGTTATTTTTTTTATACAATATTTTCTCCTTAGATGGAAAAAGGGATAAAGAAAGATAAAGTGTGTGTGTGTGTGACCAGAAGTGTAAATACAATCACATTTGTGGCTTTGGTGCTCTGTAATTACTTTTGGTACAGAATGCTTATGCTGTTAATACTTTGCTTGAAAAGTAGGTTAAAAGTCATGTGTTTGAAATGATTATCTACTTAGTCTAGTGACTCCTAATAACGTGCCTGTGTGCCTGTCAGGATGTTGAGCTGGGGAAGAAACACAGCAGTCACATTACATTTTTCTGTAAGTCTTTTATGAAGTAGGAGAGTGGTTGAAGGGTTGAAATGCTTTATCAATCAGTATTGTGCTGCTGTCGTGCCCCGAAAGCTTTAAATCTAATTATGAATTAATTCAAGACTTGGTCTGAAGTTGTGTGGATTTTATTATTAGAAAGGTCTTGCATGGAAAGCCCCTCCCTGCCTGAGCACCCTGAGGTTTCATTACCTTGGCACCATGTGAATATGGAGGAGCTGCCATGCTCCCTTGCCTTTAGGAATGTGGAATGTGTTTTAATTTCATTTTTCCTAATGTCAGAGCCCACAATTTGTCAGATATCCAGAAAGTGTTGTCTTTATGCCTGGAACTCATACTTGCTCTTTAGAATGGTTGATACAGTAAACTTCTGCTGATAATTAAAAAATTTGGGGATTTTGGGGGGCAGAGGGAGGGAACTGTGATTCCTGTAAAAGCTCTCCCTGTCAGCATTAAAAGGGATGAAAGTGAATGAACCTGTGTGGGATGTGTGACTGTTGAGTTATTGTGTTTCTCTGTTTGTGAAATTTGTGAATCACAATTTTATCTTAGAAATGAGGTGCAGACTCAACCAAGCACAAACAATGCAAATGCATTGCTTGACATTTAGGTAAAATTCAATGTACAAAGCCAAGTGTTTGCCCATATGTGTATGTGTACTGTAGAACCAACTGGTTTTATTTTGGTATGAAAGTGTTATACTGTATTAACCAAGGTATTCTGATTAAAACCCAAGTACTCTCTTCTTATATAATTTTATCTTGAATGGTGGGTTGTGGATTAGCATTTGCCTAAAGAAACTGTACATCCTGAATTGAGGTTGTGAAATAAAGCTCATGAACTTGTAGCATTCCTGGCATTTAAGAGCATTTTTATCAGATTTCGTCCATTTAGGAGAAATGTTGGATTTTTTTTTTAAGGAACTGAAATGATGAGTAGTAATATGACAGAAATAGAAGGCAGATATTTCATGTTGTCATATGAAAAGGGACATAATTTTTCTCGGGTTCCTAATTAAGATAATAGAATGATTTTTGCTTGGAAGAATGCTTGGTCAGAGGAACAAATAAAAGAAATTTGGTGGGTGGTGCGGGGTTGGAGAGAATTACATCCAGAAATTGGAAAGCAAGGACATTCTGTCATCTGAAAACTTAGTTTGTCAAAGAATGTATGGAATTTTAGAAATGAAAATATTTAGTGACATCTTCAGTTTTGGCTATGAATAATAATAAACTATTTGTGATTGAATAAGTTCTGGCAAGAAGGTTATAGCCACTTGCACAATATCATGAGCAACTGCAAGTTTATCTGCACTGGGCTGTTCTTTTGTTTTTTTTGGGTTTTTTTGTAACCTTAGTGGCTCCTAAGTGTGAGGGATTCTTTTGAGAAATCTGAAACAGTTTTCTGGTGAAGAAATTTCTTTAAATTCCAAATTCACTAGGTCAGGCTGGAGATGACATTACAGATAATTTCAGCTGTAATGTTAGTGGCAATTCTGTAAGAAATGGAATTATATGAATATGAGGAGGACAACCAAACATTCTTTTGTGAAATGCATGATCTCTGTATTTGGAGAGATTGTAGATCAGCTCACACTTTGATGTGGAAGGATCCTGTTCTATGATCCACTTCACTGTCTAAAATGTGCCACAGGGAGTATTTAATGTGGAACAATGTCCCGTTAAACTGCTGTCTGAAGAGAACTTTATTTTAGGTACATTGACTTCCCAGGGTGAGTTTTAATAAACTGAATTACATCTAGAACCTTCAGGGAGTTGAGGCAGCCATTGGAGTGTGCTCCTGTTACTTGATTTCGTTACCAGTTTCAAATAGTGCAGTACTTTTCTGAAGCTCTGAGAAATGTTAACTTTGGGTAAAAATGCTAACATTCTGGTTTGAGTTTTCTTCCTGCTTATTAATTGAAGTGTTTCTGTTTTCAAGGGAACGAAAGAAATTGAAGGTGAAGAGGAGTCTGGTTTAATTCAGCCTGCAGAAGTATTTGCTCCCAAAAGTCTGGTGCTGGTGTCCAGACTGGATTATCCAGAAATTTTCAGGGTAAAGAACTTGCAATTGCTATTTACAATATATCAGCAGAAAAATCTGATTTTAAATGAGTAACAATGACTGTACTTTTGATCTAAAATATCTCACTCAGGATTGATTTGGGAATTTAAAAGAAAAAGTAGCTTTGGATTGAATTTTTTGAAAAAATTCAACATCTGTGACAGTAAATAGCCTCTGTAGGTTCAAGCAGTACCTTTTTACCCTCCAAGCAGTTTTAAAACTACACAGAAGGAGTGGAAAAGATTTTTCAGGGCTGGTACTCCCTAATGAAAGCAGTTATTAGGAAAAAACCAGACAATATTTGACTAACTATATAATGGTAAATTAACAGTGAAAACCTAGTTCTCCTGCATATATAAAGCAAAATGTCTGAGCCTCTTCCAGACCAAATTAAGATGCATGACCAAGCTCTAGGACCTTGGATTACTTTCAGCTGGTGAAATATGACTTCTCTGAGATAAATGAAAAGCTTAAATTTCTCCTAAGCTGATACATATTAACAGAAACAAATAAAGTTCAGTTTACAGATGAAGGGAGGAAATCATTCAGCAGCTGTCTTTAGACATTAAGGATGGATGCCCCATGTGAGATTAAATGTTCTTGTAGCCCAGGGTTTTGTCTCTCATAGTGGCCCATGGCAAGTGCAAAGCAGAGTGTGTAAGAATAGGACAGGCTGTAAAAAAGAGTTCTACAAAATGCTTTCCTCATTCAGTGTGAATAATAGTTAAATGACATCCTGAACCAGAGGTGTTGTTTCTGTGGATTTTTCTGTAATTAGTTCACTTTCTTAACATTCATATTTTACAACCCACAACACAGAGTTTCACTGTTTAACTATGTGTGATATGAAAAGTTACTGTTGGAATTATTTCTAAGAAGAGAACTACTAAAATATTTGCTGATTTATCAAAGTTACAGCAGTTAAAAGGCAAAAGATGCTGTGGAGGAGTTATTTCCTTTTGTCCAAAGGCTTCTTAGAATGTCACGTTGATCTGGATTAAATTATTAATAAAAATGCTAAAGCTGTATCTCTGATTTCTCCATCAAAATTTGATCCATTAATCAAATATGCTGAGATATTAATGTAATATTAATATAAAATATATTTACATTGATATAACAAAATAAAGGATGTAAGTTAAATAACATGTGGAATTGTTAGTGGTTTATAATGGTCTTAAAATGAGCCTCAGAAGCTCACTGATTAATCAGTGTTCTACCCTGGAAACCAGTCAGGTTTAAGTCCTTTAGAGTTCAAAGCACAGATGAAGCTGTGTTGATTTTTATCATTTTTAACAGTAACTTATAATAAAACACTTCTTATATAACAAACAAAGCAAAAACATTACACCTAGAATTTCTTTTAAAAAACCATACATCCCTTGCAAGTAGCCAAGCTAATTTTTTTTGATGAATTATTGCCTCTGTGACAAATTACTTTGGTTGGAGGGTACTTCACCGCACTAGTAACTACTAAAACCTTATTTTTTTAAAGATGCTATACATAGATCTTTGAACAATTTGACCTGTACTGCAGTCTGATCTATTTTGTCACCCTTTCTAGGCTTGCCTTGGCTTGATCTACACCGTGTATGTGGACAGCCTGAATGTGTCACTGGAGACTCTCATTGCAAATCTCTGTTCATGCCTTGTCCCTGCTTCTGGAGGGTCTCAGGTAAATGGGGAGGGGGGCTAGGGGAGGAAAGGGTATTTTTCCAGTTAATTTAATTTATGAAGAAAACAAAAAATAAATTCTTGAGATATTTTTGAAGAAAAAAAGATCATAGTTCAGCTGAGTGCTTTCCCTGTGGCCTGTGAGTGCTTTCCCTGTGGCCTGTCTTCTAAAGACAGCAAAAATTCCATTCCAGGATAAGGTCAAAGGGTTAATTTTGTCACTGAGTTGGCTTTTACAGGGCACATTAACAAATTAAGCAGTTTGTATAAGTTTAGTTTTTAAATAATAACATGTTCGAGAATATTTTTGCTTGCTACAGAATTTTTTTAAAGGCTTTACCATTTTCTAACATAAGCTTCATATCAGTTCATTTATGCATGTTTTTTCATTGATGTAGTTCAGGATTCCACTGGTCATTTCTTTGATAACTCATTTAAATTTGTATTTTCGTAATTTCTTTTTTAAATGGTAAAAAGCAACTCAAATGGGGTTTCCTCAGAGGAATTAAATACTGCAAATAGCCCATGCTTTCAAAAATTAAAATAAAGTTTTCTAGTGAATAGAGTTCTTTCTGCTTTTCACTTGTGCTTTCTGTGAGCAGAAAAGTCAGGTTTGTTTCTTGACTTACTTTTTATAAATGATTCCTGTACATTTGTGGGGTTTTGGTAAGCCAGCTGAGTCTTCTGTGTCTGGATTTTGCTTTATGCTGTGACACTGATGGGAAATTATGGTCGAAACATACCAGAGAACTACATGTGCAAATGGCAGCATTTTAGAGTCAATTACATACACAGCTTGCCACTCAACCGATGGATTTTCAACCCTCTTGAAATCCTCCAAGTTCCTAATTCTGTTGTGGTTTTGCCACAGCCCTGGCTGCTGTGGGACTTCCCTTAGTGCAGGAGGTGTCAGTGTCCTGTCAGCTCAGTCAGGCTCTGCCTTGCTGCTCTCCAGGCTGCCACGTCTCTGTTTTTTCTATCCTTATTTTTGGTTTTGAAGGGGAGTAATCAGATTTTATCTCCTCATCAGAAACCCTCTTTTCCAGTGATATTTGGGTCTCTTGTTTTTGGTTTTGGTGATCCACTTCAGCTTCTGGCTCTGCTTCTATCCTCTCCTTTTTCTCCTTGTCCATAAATGCAGCTTTTCTCTGTTTGCTCTGCTAGAAGAGGAAGGACAAGTCATGCTGCTCTGGTTGTTCTTCCTTCTGCTTTCTCTCTTCAAATAAAATGCTCACTCATTTCCAACTTGAGTTTGCTACTGTCAAACTGTCATTTAAATCAGAAATTCAGTGTTTCTCTTTTGTTTCTTAAGCCTTATGCTTGCAGGGCTGAAGGTGAATTATAGTGAATTATATCTCTTAGAGTGGGCACACTCTCGTGGCACTCGTTTCCAGAAGCAGTCAGCTGTGAAATGGGTTACTGACCTGCATCCACTGCTGCTGCAGTGCTGGGGCAGAGCATCTCTGCTACAGCTCAGGCACTTGTTTGGGTTTACTGGGGAGATTTTGAAATACCTGCTGTGCAGCAGCAAGGGCTTGCTGCCTTCCTGCATTCCCCACCTTTGCTGGCATGCAGAGTGAAGATTTACCAGACAGAAATGCCCCCCAGCCCATGGAGTCTGCTTAGAGGGAGCTGCTTGGCATCACTCACTGCCTGAGTGCCATGTGCATTTGCTCACAGCAAAGTGAGGGTGTTCTGCAATTGCAGAGCTGTTTGGGATGTGCTACTCAAGTGCACTCCTTCCAGGGAGGGTTCTTGTGCTGGAAAGGTAACTGAAGCTGTAATGGTACTTTAGTGTGCAGAGCAGGAGCACAGGAATGGCAGAAGTGCCTCTTCAGTACCCACATGTCACGAGTATGTTCATACTTAATACACACCTGAGGATGGGAGACAGCAAAGAAGTTCCGTTAGTAATACTGTACATTTTTCTGATTTAAATGGATTTGAAACCTTTTTTGTTCCTGAGAGGTTTTCATTGTATTAATAGAAATATTTTTATTGTATTAATAGAAATGTACTGTTAATTGCCTTCAAAGCCATAACTATTTAACTAAGTCAGTGTAAATGCAAGGGAGACACTGCCATACTGTACATTCAAGCAGACATATCACTGTGCCCAAATTATATTTCAGATCTCTATTTGACTTTAAATTTCTGTATACAAAATAAATATTTTTTGCAGTATGAATCACTTATCTGTACGATGACAGCTTGTTCATTCTATATAAATTAAATTTAAAAAAATTCTTTCTACAGAAATTGTTTTCTTTGGGAGCTGGAGACCGACAGCTGATACAGACTCCTCTACATGATAGCCTTCCTGTTACAGGCACCAGTGTGGCTCTTCTCTTTCAGCAACTGGGTATGTCTAGGCCTGCTTTGAAAAAAATCTATTTTTCTAAACTATAAAATGAGGTATTTTCTGCTCTAATTCAATTCTAATCATGTGCCAAGAAAACTGCACGGTAAATATTAATTTCTTTCAAATGAAAGAATGACTGACTGTGCTTTTACCCCCTAATCAGGCATTCAGAGCACCTTTTTGTGCAGCCTGCCTGCGGTAAGTTATCTCCAGTATTAAAGAATCATGGAATTGTTTGGGTTGGAAGGAACCATTAAAGGTCATCTAGTCCAATCCCACCATGTAGTGTCTGTAAGTTCCTGGGGGCAGAAGTGAGCGTGGCCCCTATGAAATCACAAAAACATTCCTGTAAAAAGATTCCCTGCTCCACTGTCCTTGGATACTGTACAAACTCCAAAGAAAACCAGGGAGGTTTGTGATAAAGCTGGTGTGACCAAAAAGTTCCTGTAGTTCTGTTGTTATCTGTTACTCTCAATCTTTCAAGAAGATGCTCTAACACAACTCTCACCAAATGTTTCCTTGGTCATTACAATTACAACATTGCATCTCCGTTATCTGGGTGCCTCAGTACTGGTCTTGTCTGCCATTAAATCCTGAACACTCCTGGTCTTCATTCCATTGGTTTGTGAAGTGACTTTGAATCATAAACTTGTAGCAGCACTGGATAACGGCACAATTAAGAATCTTTTCTGAACCTGTGAACCTCAGTTTTGCTCTCAAGCAACCAAATGGCCTCAGGATATGTGTTGCCATCCATTCTTCTCTCAAGCAGGCGGTAAGAATGGATGGAAACCAGAAAAACAATAGTGAACAACACTAAGCTTATGTTGCAGAAAGCAGTATCAGATCTGATGAGCTCAATGCCATCTCCTACTAGGATGATTTAATTGTATTCTTCAAAAAGAATATTATTCCAAAAGAAAGATTTTCATTTTTTTAAATAGTAGTTT
Source organism: Hypocryptadius cinnamomeus (assembly GCA_013400635.1). Lineage (NCBI taxonomy): Eukaryota > Metazoa > Chordata > Aves > Passeriformes > Zosteropidae > Hypocryptadius > Hypocryptadius cinnamomeus. The sequence continues at coordinate 72,687 of VYZP01072712.1, read as the reverse complement.
AAGTAAAAGAAAAATAACGTAATATGTAGGTGCTACTTAACTTCATCACAGTTCTGAGGTTTTACTTGGCTTATTATGTCAAGATTCATTAGGATTGCTCTGATCAGATTGCAGGCAATGTTTTGAATGTGGACAGACCTAACAATTTTTCTCCTTTTCCTGAAGACATAAAATGTGGTGTGAGGTACCATAAGTGCAGCAGGTTACATCATGTGGTGTGGTATGTTGTTCTGTAAGTGTAGTGTATGTGATAATTAATTTGAGGCAGTTTTTTAATCAGTTCTAGTGAAGGTTGCTATAAATGCACAGCTCAGAAAATGTCAAAGAAAGTGAGGCTTTCAGCTAGTTCTTAGGTAATCACCCTGTCTTCTGGCACCTGGCTTTTCTATGGCAAATTGGGATTGGAGTGTTTTGTCACAGGATCAGGCTGAGGAAAACAATGAGGACAAATCTGAAAAGTCATTGTATGTATCAGATTTATAGAGGGAAGCCATGAAGATGGAGTGGGAACATAAATATATGGAAGAGAAAACTGAGGCCAGTCTTTTTCTCTTGTCTTACTGAGAGCATATTTTGCAGGGCAAGTTTTTAAAATTCCTCTTGTTGTGTATAGAAAGGAATAGCAAAACTTTCATACAAGAATTTAGCATTTCTTTCTAACACATTCGGTTTAATATTGTTAGCCACATGTTATTAGAGGGTTAATATATACAGATGGATGTCATGTAAATTCCTAAATGTACTGTAGCAGAGTGCTGAAGAGTTTGGAGTTTAATCAGGACTAGATTGTTGTGCTAGCAGTCAAAACTCCTTTACCTTTATATTTTGAATTTATGTCATTTCTTCTTAGCTCCCATACACTTTTCAATAGCTATACCCCTGATTTACTCTTTCTCTACCATCTCATCCTTCTTTTCCCATAGTCCATTAGCATTTTTGCTGTCTGTTTTCTGTGATTTTGCTGCTCTTCTGCCTTATTTTGTCCTCCTGGCTTCCAGTAAATGTTTGGAGATTCTGTCTTTCTTGCTTTTTGGTGCCTTGTAAGAAGTGTGAGTCAGTAAGCCCGTGTTCACCAGATGTCCTTTCCAGGGCACATAAGGATATGAAGATCAGCAGAAGGAGGGGGAGAGAAAGGGAGATAAGGAAGGAAAACTCAGTGCTCAGTTTTCTAGTTAGTGATGCTTCAACTGGCCTGAAGAAGGGAGAGACTGAAGAAAGTGCATGGTTATAAAACTTGGCAAATCTTGTCACGAGACATTTATAGGCTTACATCCTGTTTCCCTGAAGGGGATCGTGCGAGCTCATGGACAAAAAAGAGTTGTCTCCCTTCTTTTCTGTTGCAGCAGAACTTTGTCTTTTACAAGACTATAAGAGGAATCAGGAATAGTTTGTCTAATGGCCTTGTGTGGGCCCTCTTGTGTCTCCCTATTTTTTGGTGTGGTACAGCTGCCTGGAAATGGGCCTGCTGTTAGTTAAGGAATGTGCAAATAAGCTGGCAGGTAGATTTTTTTAAAGCAAGTACTTCAACACTTTATTGAAGGCTGTTTTTCCCACGTCCTATTTCTGGCCACTGATTTTTTTTTGTTTTGTTTTGTTTCTTTGTGTTTTGGGGGTGTTGTTTGGGATTTTTTCCCATATGTGCCTGAGTTGCCAGTTGAGGTATCTAAGTATCTGGGGATACAGCACAATGGTAGAATTGTCTTGTGTCTCAAAGGACACAGATTAGAAAAATGTTTGTGTTTTCATAGTGTATACCTCACTTTCCAGAACAGCACAAAATTCCATTCCCATGTAGGTGGTGGGCTGTCATCATGTTCTTAGTGCCAAGGCTTGTTAATTCCAAGTTTCTGTCTGGATTTACTAAAAAAAGAGTTGTTAATACAGCTACACGTGCCTGTTTGCAATGGTTGTTAACTGTAAAAGGAGGACCAGGAAATATGAACAGACTGTTTTAAATAAATTCTCATTAATTCTCACCTTTCATGTAGTCTAATGAAGAGCTAAAGGCAGTGAATCCAGAAGAGTGTGGTAGAACCCACTGGCTCATCCCTTTGAGAAAGTTTATTTTCCTAAGATAAGGCCTAATTCTTTCTGCTGGAGATCACAGCTGAACTTGTCAGAAATTTTTATGCTTCTTGGAACAATATTCACACTTGCTCTGTTTCTCTTGCCTGGTTGGAACAGGACCTTAATGTGTATTTGTCTCTACAACTGGGGCTAAAGCTTTCTAATACTTTTTTTTCAGTGCTTCCGTGGCAGCTGCTGTCCCATCCAGTCTCGTGTTCAGGACACAAATATTGACCAAATAATGACACATTCAGTGATTTCTCTGCTGGCACAAGGCACTTCATCCTATCTCAATTATTAATAGAAAACTGAAGAGTAGCTGCAAAAATATTTGTGAACGGCATAAATCACCTTTTTAAAAATAGCTCTTTCTTGGAGGAAGGTGGGCAGCAAGACAACATGTATCACTATGAATAGATGCAAAAGTAATTTCAACATTTATTTTGAGAAATGTTGTGCAATAGTAGCCTCATCATGCTTTTTCTGCTTGGCAGGATAACACCATGTCAGCAGATGACCCTCCCTGTATTACCAAGTGCACAGCATATCTGGAAACAGACCTTATTTGTGCTTAGGCGTTAAACTACAGTTGGGAAAAATATCCCCAAAGGTTTTAAGCTTAGTAATAAGGAACAGCAGTCTTTGACATTTTAAATCATACCTTCTTTTTTATTTAAAAAAGCCTAATATATAGGAATAGAGTGACAAAAACCAGGCCTGTAGCTGGATCACTAGAAATTATTTAATCAATAAAGGATTAGGTGAAAAAACAGGAATCATAAAGTTACTTTTAAAAATAATTTGTGGTAGCAAGAAGACTTTTAGTGCTCTTCTATTTCTTGTTGTCTGTTAGTAAGATGGTAGGTATCTATAGAAGCTTCAAAATGCGGTAGCTTTCTTCAGGCTCAAAGGAGATTTAGGTTATATTTAGGTTATATTTAGGTTACATTTCTTTCCTGTCTCACTGCATTAACTGTACATTCCTAAGTTTCTGCCTTAAGCTCTTTTCTCCAGAATCCAACCCTACTTGCCTTCTCCATGTGGGTATTCAGCAGGGATGTATTCAGTCCTTTGAGTCTGAGACACACACACCTCCATGTCCCCAAGAGGCAGCTTTTTTTCCAAAAGGAACCAGGACAAAAAAATTAGTGACCTAAGGAGCAAAACAAAAGCCTAAGGTTTAGCCATCACTTTTCATTTTTGCACATTTCAAGGCCTGATAGCATGAATCACACTGCTAAGCTGAGCAGAAATTATGAAAATTTATTTTCCTGAAGAACTTCTCTCTCCTTTCCAAATACTTAATCAAAGACAAAAGAGTTTTCCTTCCTTTCCTTCTTGTTTAGTTTCATATCAGGTCTGTTTTCCGATGTCCTTATTTCCCCTGTTCTGCTTTGTTTGTCTGTGCTTGTTTTCCTCCTATCTTAAATTTACCACTCAAGTATTTTCAGTAAAATCATACAGACTTCATTTTAAAAAGAAAGTAATTTTTTAAGTGGTAAAAATGACACTTTGAAGTAAATTCTGCTTTGAATCTTCTAGATGAAGACACAAGGTAAGGGTGCTTTGGAATCCAGGGCTGTGTAGAATAGAGATTAAAAAGGTGGAATGACACAAAGATGAATGGTCATGGTAGGTGGAGCCAGGGTGGTTGCTTGGCAAACTTGTCTTTGATTTGTCCAAGCTATGCTGTAACTGAAAGTGTGAAACATCATTATCCTTCAGCCTTTTTATGTGTCTTAAAATATTTTTAACTAGAAATTGTGTGTGTACCATTAGACAGTGTATGAAGCCTCTGAAAAAGAGTACTCAAAAATAATGTAGTATAATTGAAGACTGCAGTGACATTAAATATCTGTAATTCCAGATCTCAAAAGTGATTGATTGATTAAACTTCTAAAGATTATTACAGTTGCACAAAATATAAATACTAGGGCAGATGTTTGTGGTGATGGGGAGTTGCTAAGCAGGGAAGTACTTCAGTACAAGCACTTTAAATGCTCCACTCCAGCATTGATGTATTTTCATTTGACTATTCAATTCCAAATTTCAACACTGTGACTTGGGACTCAGAAGTTCAGAGTGTTCTCTGTCCTTTTGCCCTGTTTGCATGTTCTTGCCCTTCTTTTGCATCAGAGGAGATACTTCTCTGATACCACAGAGAGCTGCTTAAAATTAAATAATTAAACGGCAACAAGCAAGCAGAAAGAAGTGAATTATTTTCCATGTGTCCATGGAGTGACACTGACAGAGATGATTTTTGTTGGTTTAAACAGTCGTGGAGCCAAACCTTGTTACTGTTACATGGTGATAAATCCAGTCAAAACATAATGATGGGGTTGTATATTACTTGTCGTATCGCTTTAGAATTTTTTGGAGTTGTGTATTCAAGTGTACAGAAGTAAAAGAAATGCTGTGTTTTCTAATTTTTCAGATTTGCAAAAAATTAACGAAGAATGGTGGAGATTTGGGTGGGGTTTTTTTTAATATAATGGATATACTGTAGTTATTTATGTTCAAAAATTTGTTTGGACAAGATCTTAATTGCAGCAGCATTATTTTAATTATTTTTTAATTGAGATGTGCTGCTCCAACTCTGTTTGGAAGTAGATATTTGTATGTGCCAAGGGATTTTAAACTGACAAGCTTGCACTTTACAGCTTTGGCTAACTCATGAAAACCACATTTTTAGGATGGTTCTGTAGTTGTGCCGGTATCATACAGCAGATGTTCTGCTCTCAGAAGAAATCTGTGCATAGGCTGGGAGTTGAGCAGGCTCTGTCCTTGGTTCTTACAAGTCCCATTTCCTTTGGAAGCTGATGTCATGGCACTGGGCAGCCCCAAGGCCCTCCTGGCAGGGCTGGGCTGTGCTGGGGGCTGGCACAGCTGGGCACAGCTGGGCACAGCTTTGGCTCAGCTGTGGGGGAAGAGCTGTGTAGACATGGCAAAAGGAGGGGCTGCTTGGCTTCTGGGCTTGGCTGCTGTCCTTAAGCTCAGCCCATGTCCCCAGGGCCAGCCCAAGCCGTGATTGTTGTGCCCTCTGTGAGCAGGATCCTCACCCCTGGGCTGCTCCTTCTGCCCTGCTCCCGGCCCTTCCTCACCCTGGACTGGCCCTGTGCTCCCTGGGACTGACCTGGCCCCTGTCCCTGGCCCTCACACTGACCTTGCCACTGTCCCTGGCCCTCACCCTGGCCTGGCCACTGTCTCTGGCCCTCACACTGACCTGGCCACTGTCCCTGGCCCCCACACTGACCTGGCCACTGTCCCTGGCCCTCACACTGACCTGGCCACTGTCCCTGGCCCTCACACTGACCTGGCCACTGTCACTGGCCCCCACACTGACCTGGCCACTGTCACTGGCCCTCACCCTGACCTGGCCATGCCAGCCTGGCTCCCTGACTGTGCCTCCTCATCTCTGTGCCCCTGTCTGGCTGTCTCAGCTCCTGGCTGGCTGTCACCATCCCCACCCAACTCATCTCTCTGGGTACTTGTTGGTCGGGGCACTGCCCTGTCCCCCTTGCTCCGTGCTTTGCCTTCTCTCCTGGAGATGCTGATCCCTGGTTTTCTCGGTTTACCTAAAAAGAAACCTTTGTAACTATGTTTTTTATTAACTACTTTGCGTTTTGTAGCTTTACTATAACATATCTGCTTATTACTTACTTAAAGTGTCTTTTTGCTCGCACTAAGCATTGCTATGTTACAACACAGCAGTTTTAATGCTGTGGAAGTTCAGGTAGTTCAAAGGGCATAAGTCATGTCTGATAACAATTACAAGTTATTGTTCGAAGAAGTTCTGTTGATTTTAAGGTCTTAATTTAAAACCTTCTTCTATGAACCTGGTGGTTCTTCAATTTTCACTGCTTACCTTCAAAAAGTCTTGAGCTGGCACTTTGGTATTAGTTCTTCACAGTAAGTTTTGTTCCCTTTGGTGCTAAAAATCAAGCTTTATAAGTCCTACGAGAGAGGAAATCGTGCACCACAACTTCCTGGTATAATTTGATTCTGGGGAAGAGAACAAGATTTTAAAATTGTATTATTTTCTTGATCTTAAAATAGGAACACTGATCAATTTCTGCATTCTGCACTGAAAATGGCTCCATCTGTTAACTATCTTTCCAATGTTTTATTGCTTCCCAACACCCTGTCTCAGAAATTATGATGTGATCTACTGGGGCTATAAACAGTGAAAGTGTCCAGCCTATAGAGTAACATGAACAGTATAACCTTACTGTGATAATTAGAAGATAACCTATCAAATCAAAAGGAGAAAACCTGAATTGTGGTGTGCCTCAAATGAGTTTATTTTTGTGGCAGCTAATTTTTAAGCTCAGAATATTTGTAGGACATGCTAGCTTTACATTTTTATTTTGAATGAAAGGAAAAGCAGCCCTACTGCTTAAAAATTGTAGCTTCCTTTAGAAAACATAAATCCCAAAATAATGTAGAGTCTGAAATGAATATTTAAATTGTTTGTCATGTTAATAGGTCATGCTGGCTTCTAGAGGCTGCTTTTTGAGCAGTGTTAGGGTTTTCTGCTGTACTCTTTTTAGTTTACTCTGTATCATAGTCCATCTGTATTTACCATTTGCTGATTTTTACACCAGTATGGTTCAGGGAGAAGTCACAAGTTAGAGAAACAGGTGAGTAACAAGAACAGGCTCATACATAAAGATCATGAGTTATTTAAGGTTGGAAGTTAAAAAGTAATTTCTAACTGTAGGACAAGAAACATCCTGAAACACCTCCTGTTGGGAATAGTAATGCCAAGCATTATCACTGCATTTAGGATGAAGCTTGATCAGTTTGGGGGTTGTCTGATATGGCCATGATGGGAAAAGGCTGGACTCTTTCACTGTTTATGGACCCTTCAGTCTCGTATATTCTAAATCCAGGATATATTAAAATACCCAGAATTTTTGCTTTTGGCTTCGTTTGTTGACACTTTGAGTAATGTTTTCTGTAATAAAATAACTTCTCATTATTTTAATTCTGGTTTAGGGGAGATAAAATGTTCAGCCTCTCATGTAATGTATTTTATGCCAACAGATGACAATACCAAATTACTGTATAAATGGGAAAAGACATTCCTGATGAATATATATGTGTATTTGTATGGCTGGGAGACATTATGAAAGGGTCACTGCACAGTCAGCACGTGAGCTGCCTTATACTTGTTGACTAAGAAAATCCTGGTGTCTTTGACATACAGCAAGACTATTTTAATATTTCATTATGTAGGGCAGCAAAGCAATGAGAGATGTAATCTGCAGAGCATATGAAGAGTCCAAATGCAGGCATTTTCAGTACATTAATACCTAACAGGGAAATGCACTAAGGGTCAATGTGGTGCCCTTTCCATCTTTATGAGATTTCAGTGATATGAACCAGAACTGTTTTTACTGTCAGGTTGTTTACAAACTTCTCACCCAACTCACTCAATTTTCTTTCCTTTCCATGAAACATGTATCCTGTGATGGGAACATACATAGCTTTTGTCAGTTTTTAGCAGCATGTGTAAAATGCTAAAAACATGTTAAATGTTTAGCATACTAAAGCATGTTAAATGAGGACTGTTTTATTTAAGTGTATACACATTTAATCAGTGTTTAATCTTAATAAATTGTATAGTCTCCAGCATATGGGACCTGGCATCACATGAGTGGATGCTGTTGGCTTATGTTCTAGTTTCAGTTTAAATCCCACTGGCTGGTGAGCTGCAATTAGCTCCATAACCCAGCCAGAGAGAATTTACCATTCAAGCTTTCCAAGTAGATTTGTGCAGTCCATCAAAGAACAAATAGATTATGAAGGGATTTGATGTGGCATTTACTGCTAATGGGGCCTCACTGCTGCAAAAGCAGAACAAAAGGAAAGTGTTCTTTCAGATGCTGTTGGAAATAAAGGGACATTGTCATAGTGAGTTTTATACAGGGACTCTTCTGCACTTCCCAGTAAAGGCACTTTGTGGACAGTCACTGAGGCTTCATTTCCCCAGCAGCCAAGCAGATGATCCTGTCTGGAATGTCCACTTCCAGCTGCACAGTGCTGCCCCATCTCCTTGGCTGCAGTGGTGCTTGGCTCGGCTGTGCTGAGCAGTTTTAGCTCACCAAGTTAACAGAAAATATTTGGAAGGTGGAAGGAGGGAGGGTCCCATCTGTTTTGTGTCAGCAGTCTCAGGTTGTGGTTGGATGCTGTGGTTAAATCCTGATGGCCAAGGGCTGCAGTGGGAACAGAGCCATCCCTCTGCCAGCTTGAGCTCTCTCACTCCTGTGAGCTTTGCTGCAGGTGCAAGGGAAGCAGCAGCAGCAGCAGCATCCCTGCCAGGGAGAGCCAGAGATTCCAGTCAGGAAATGCCAAACCATTCCTTCAGTTCATCCTGCTCTGGTTCTGTTTGTTTGACACGTGGGGATGCCCTGGGAGCTTGGTCAGCACCCCCTGAGATGCTGCTGCTGTGGTGGCAGCTGGCAGGAGTCTGAAATGAGTTGGAGGCACTGTAGTTCTTATATCCAATATTTCTTGCAGTGTTCTGTGTTTTTCAGCACAGCAAAGCGCACGACATCAGATGCTCACTAATATCCACTCTGAACTTGTATTACTCTTTTACTGAGACAGACTGTGCAGTAGTATATTTAAATCTGAGAAAGAAAAGTTGTCTGGCATACGTAAATCAACTTGAAGCTGTGTATTTCATAAGGTGCTATAGTTAATGAGCTTTTTTTAAAAAGAAAACATTTCAAATAAGAGAAAAAAATTACAGAGTACAGTTTGCTCTATAACAATTCAATGAAATTTATTTAAACTATTAGGTGAAAATTAGTTTTGAGATATTTGAGAAGAGAGTTATTTTCTGTTCACAGCAGGACTTCAGAAAACATGTTGCAGAAGAGTGTAAACAAATTATTGTTTTTCAGAGATTAGCAAAATGTAAGCTCCAAAAAGCAAATGTCAATAAATAGACAAACAAATTTCAAAAAGATGCGAAAGAAGCTTGTCTCTGCTTATAGAAAATACTGAAAGGGTTCCTCCTGGGAACAGATGGCTTTTCTTTCTATTTTTGCTGGGGTGAGTGCAGGCAGAACTTTTCTCACTATTCCAAAGCAGGCTTGGTAGCTGTCAAATCATAAGAACTTGCAAAACTGCAATTTCCAAACTTTGGTGTTAATACTTGTGGTGAGAGGAAAAGAAAAACAGTTCTATAGACCTTTGCTTCCATATATTCAGTCTTATAAATTCACATTTAAAGTTTTGCTCTTTAGTTGCATTTTGGGCTGAAGTATCACTGTCTCAGGAGGTCAGGGAAATCTCAGAGAATTTGACAAAGAATTTTTAAAATTTCATAAATGTTTTGAAGAGAATCCAAGCATGATCTTTAGAGAAAATAAAGTGATTTTTAAAATTTTTCGTGGTTGCACTGTTTCAGTTTCTTCAGTTGAGTATTTGTCCTTTTATGCTCCATGAATATCAACCAACAGGCTGAAGATTGCTCTTACAGAATATCCTGATCAGCCACATCTGTTCTTGTTGGCTTTGCATTTATTTGGTTATGTTCATATAATGCTTCTGTAGTAATGCTCCTTGGGAAAGACTTTGTAGTCCTTAGACAGGAAACAGGTATGTTTGCAGTTCCTTGTGTATCCTTGACCATTCTTCCTGTGTACAGTTCAAGAAAGACAATACTCTTCTCCTTCTTAGATATTTACTTTCTAAGGATCCTACTGGTATTACCCTCTCTCTGAATTGCTTTGTTAAAGAACATTTCTTCTGCTTTAAGTGAATCCAGACAAATTGTAAAACCTTAGAAACAAATCAGGTTGCTCAAAAAGTTTTAATGCTCCTTCTGAATTCTAAAATATCTGCTGGTGGCTGAACAGAATCCTCCTTTACTTTCTACCATCTATGAATCAATTTGGAGGGATGGTAAACTGCTCTGTTTTTGATTGCTTAGATACGTCAGCAGTTGCAAATAATTTCTCAAATCTCAATTTTACATTTGCCATTAGGATACAAAGAGATAATTTTGGCTGATCAAACTGCTGTAAATAATTTTTATAGCATGTGCTTATTTTTATGACATATCTTTTGATGTATGTGGGGAAAAAACGTTTCACAAAATATTTGGTTCAAACAATAAAATCATCATTCTTGAAAGGGCAATTCTAAAGAATTAAATGAAAGAAATTCCCCTGTAAAAATTTCTAGAAATGTGGGAATCTTTTAGTAGCACTCTCCCACCTCTACTCATGGAAATTGGGCAGCATTTCAATTCATTAGTGGATATTCATTATCCCAGTTTACTCAAAATTCTTTTACAGAATTTCATTGAGTTTCTGTTAGTGTGGACCTGTGAGGGTTACACAGAAATTCTATATCTTGATATTAGTAATTATCCAGGTAATTAACAATTAGTACACAGATTACTAGTAATTATACAGGATTACTGTTTACCTTTATTTGGATTTTGGAATAATAGATATTTATGGGATTAATGTCCAAAACAAATAGCATCTTATTTTAATTGCCTTCCTAGATAACTAAATAAGTAAGCAGAAGATGAGATGTGAAATCAGACAAGAAATTAAACCATATTTCAGCAGAATAGACTATTATTCAAATCTTAACACCTGCATGCATATGAAGACACAGCAGGAGAACAAAGCCTTCTGGTTTAATTTGATATTTAACAGTTCAATATTTAGAAATAGTGCTTCCTACCCTCCCTCTAGGAAAAAATGTTAGTCTTATATCTGATTTCTGTGAAGATTCTTCCCCTTAAATAAATCTATTTTTTGTGGTATCTCTCAAACATAACCTCTTTATATGGGCCAGACATACAATCAGTAGCAATTTTTAACTGGTGATGCAGGTTATGTTTGTATATTTGTGTAATTCAGCTTGCTGCCTTCACATGAAATTGGCATTTACCTCCTGCCACGTGAATACTTTCTGTATATGACAGGATTATTTGTCTGGTTTCCCTTCCTATGTCTTTTCTGATTTGTCAAGAAAATTCACTCAACGCAGTCATATTCATCTTGAGCTTATCAATCTCCCTTTGGGTATAAATACGTATAAGAAATGGTATTGCACTTACCTTTTTCAGGGGTGAAAACCTTATTATCTAAATCTTCTATTAAAAATTGTATTTAGCTTTATCATTGTCTCTGGAAAATGAAAAATTAGTGATCACGTTCACTCAGTGTATTGGCAGAGTTGTATTTGGAGGCTCAAGAAAGCCAAAGGGCTTTTGCTGCTTCTTTAAGTAGGTCTGCAGAGGGATTTAAGGAAATTGGCAATAATGGAGAGATATCAACATGCAAATGGCAGACAGACTGACTGTTTTCTGGGCAGATCATGTGCAGTGCTTAATCCCTGTTTCTTTGTGCCTGTGTGATTTAGGGTTTGGAGAACAACCATCTGCTTGGCTCAGTGTAGACAGCACAGAGTGGATACTGTTGAACTTTGGGGGAGTGATAGCTGGAGGCATATTTATCCATCAGCTGAAGACATCTTTTTTATATATATCCCCTCATTTTCACAGTCTTTTTGATAGCTTTTAGTGATCAGTTGGCTTTTGTGGTGTTTATACCAGAATCTCTCTGTATGGTCCCCCTGTTTCCTCTTCCCACCCTCCACAGCTGCTGGTTTGTAGGGAAGCCTTCATTCCACCCTTCTTACAAGGAACAGCAGAATTCATGGTTCAGATTCTGAATTGCCTTCAGTTCAGTTCCCAAATCAGAAATGCATCTCTGAAAATGGAGGTTGGCTTCAGTAATGCATGTCTCACCCATGTTTCCTTCAGTGGGCTCAGAATTGGGGATGAATTCATGAAATGCTGGATTCTTTGAGTGAGTCTCAGCTGAAGGCTCCATGCTGTAGGGATTCCTTCTGTTCCTCCTGAGTCTGACAAAGCCCAAATAAGTTAATCTCTTGGGGTTCTCATCTGACTCATGTCCTTTGCTCCCCACTTGTGAGCCAGCTTGGCTGGGGTTCAGCCATGGAGTGTGCAGTCCTGCTCTGATAACAGACCTGCATGCTTTCCTAAGTGCAGAGTGATCCTGAGCTGAGTGACACAGCTGTCATTTGGGTTGCACTCTGTGTAGTTGATCGCAGATGCTGTGTGATTTTTGGGTGGACAAATCGATGCAGTTTGGCACAGATTACCTATGTGAGTATTGAGTACAGTTGTTGCCTCTTATTTGCTAGTTGAGCTTGTATTTTGGTCATTAGCAGAGTTATGCAGCCACATCTAAAAATAAATATGAAAAGAGTTTTGTTTTTCTCTACTATTTTCCTCGTTGTCTTTAGAGCTTGACACTGCCTGGCACAGAACCTGTACTATGCAGTCTCCAGTGGCCTTTCAGAAAGGCTTTTCAGGCTTTGTTGACCCATTTCCTGGATTAGTCTGGCTAAGTTATGGATTATTTTGTCTATTAAGCTTTTTCTTGTGTCCAGTAATTCAAGAATGGCATATTGGCATAATAATGTGTTCAATTAGTTGAGTTTCTGAATCCATGTTTCTAACTCTTTACAAAAGTCTGAAGAAGTAAGTGGTAATACTTTGATTTCATGCAATATAGAAGACAGTAACTTGTCAAGTAGACTTTGTGTTTGGTGGGTTTTTTTTAATCATGCTTAAATAAGTACTTAAATTCTAGAACAACAGGAAGCAGGCAGAATGATACATTTGTTGATGTAGGATGTCAGATAATTTAGTACAAATTACAGATTCTTTAAATACTTGAAAACAGTGAAGGTCAGGAAGCCTCCATTCAAAAATTTTCCAGCGTATGTATAATATTTTACAGGATGTCTGTCTGTAGACTGCAAAGGAGTAATCTGTAAAAATCAACTTGTTTGTTGTTTTTCATGTTGTCTATTTATGCCCTGACAAATGAGCATCGGATGTAGTGTGGAGCCTGCAGAGCAGCAGAGGGTTCAAGGTTACAGCCAGCCACGATTGTGTCCTGCAGCACGAGGAAACTGGGCTCAGGCTGTCCTTTGGAATGGCTTGTTTTTAGTAAACAACTGGGAAGGCTTGGAACAGCACCTTGGTGCCTTCCTCAAACAATTTAATCAATGGCTTCAATGGTTTAGAAAAGGAAAGTAATCAAAAGTCCTACTGTTTATAATTGGTTTGATTCTATCAGGCAAAAGTTTCCCTCACAGTCATTTTACTGCTGATATTCCTGAAAAGATGCATTTCAAACTACATGTGGAGCAATAATTTCGTGTTGAGTTAGTGGCTGTCATCTTGAAAAAAAAAAAATTCCAGATTAGCTGTCTGTATTGCACGCTTAGTTTTATTTATATTATGTATTTTATATTCTTCTGTATTGCATACAGAGCATTTAGAGAAAGAAGGAAAGAAAGAGGGAAAGAGAAGGAAAACACTGGTACAAAGAAGCTGTGTGGGCACTACAAGCTTTTCAGTCAGTGGAAGTGGTTGGCCTGGGTTTTATTGCCCAAGTGTGTTAGATGCTCTCAGGTTTGGTCTCTTCCATAGGTTCTGCAAGTAAAGCAGTTTTTTTCTCTAGCTCAGCACAGCTGGGGCTGCATCAGGTGCATTCATATCACAATAAACATTGCAAATTCACCTTCCATGGCCAGTTAGAGTGTAGTGAACGTCTGGGAGACCAGCTCCCAGAATGCAGTGAAAACATGTTTGCACTTTGTGTTCTGCTATGGGACATCAAGTTCAGCTGTGGGAAATAGTTGCTGAAAGCAGTCATTTAAATATCAATTTATAGTGGTGCTGGTTGAGATGCACTGACAAATGCCTTTGTGGAGTACAAACTGAAGTGTTATCTCTGGCCACTAAAATGCAGCAAAACCAGACTTAATTTCCCTAGTGAAACTATGAAAGCCTCACAAACCATACCATCACTGCTGAGTAATTCAAATAAACTTCATGTTCCATTGACTGACATCCAGAACTTCTGTAAAAGATGCTGACAAAATCCATTTCTTACAGTGGTAAAAGCAGATTATAATCAGACAGATATACACTTTAACACTATGCAGGAACATGAAGATTACCTTTATTATTTATACAAAAATGTATCATTTTACTAGTCCCTAGGAGAGACACTGTCATCTACAACCACTGTGTTCAAATGCTGTGAAGTACTTGCAGGTGTCCTCTTTATACATAAGAAAAATTCTGATTTCCTCTTCATTTATGCTTTTTGTTAGTAAAATTTTTGCAGAAGTGTTCAGTTATTATGTACTCTGGAGAATTGAGTATTGTTTTGGTGTCTGATGAGGAAGCCTGTATTCAGAAGAGATTTGAAATTAAAAATGCTGATACTGGGTAAGTTTTATGACTTTCAAAGGTGTTAGAATTAAAATACTCCTTCTAGACTCTTGAATCATCCTAATTCACAGCAAAATAATATCATATAGCTAAAAAGGCTGGGTTTTTTCAGAGCTTGGTTTCAATTGAGTCTTCTACATCAGTAAATGAATGTTCTAATTCTTTCCAAAACAAAGTTTGAAGTCGACATCCAGGAAGTATTTTAGAACTCATACCTTTCAGAACTCAGGTTTGGGTTTTAAGATGTGCAGACTGGAAACCATCTCTTTCAAGAATTTTCAATTATAGGTATTTTGATGACAGGAAGGGCTTTTTTAGAGCATTTCATTGTACCAAATATTTTGAATATTTGTGAAGGGTTTTGGTATTATTTTCCTCAGTAATACCTGCCAAAACGTTATAGGGTTTTAGAGCACTGTTTGAGAATCTTTCTGTCTGATTGTAGGAAAAAATTGTCAGATGTTTAAAAAATATGTATTCCTAGATGTCTTAAGATATTTGGTGTGGAATGAAAGGGAGTGAGAAGCCCAGTTGAAAACAAAAACTTAGTTTAAAACAAAAAGTATAATGCAAAATATTTTTTAAAATTTTCTGGGAAAGGAACAATGGTGGTTTTGCATAAAAGGGCAGTTTGACTTATTAACTTTTTACTGAGATTTTTTTCAAGCAGGCAGCAGTTTCTAACCTTGTGTTCAAAGGACACAATTTCCAGTTCCCTTCTAACCACTCACTGCTGGCTGCTGTTTCATTCATGTGAGGGAACAAATTGGACTTTTTGTCATGATCCTTACCTTAAGTGTTCCAAAGCAGTTTGTTTTCTACTAGCACAATATTAATTATGCCACTGACAATAATATCAAACATTTGCAGCAGTAATTCACTGAGCCTTGTAGCAAAGCCCTCTATCCTCAGTCCTCTCAAGCCTCTGCCTGTGGTTGTGTGAGTTCTGGGGGACTCTTGGAGAGTTGAGTTTGGAAGCACAAGCTGTTATTTTGGGGTTTGACTTATTTGTCCTAAGAATGAATTCTTCTTTTCCTAAACAACCCTCTCCAAATCTTTGTCCCACTGTGTTTATGAACTGAGTTTTACTCCAGCCAAGAAAATCTGCATACATTATGAAAGAAAAAAAGATTTGTCAAAACATGTAGTAAGAAAAATTACTTAAAAACCTGAAGTGTTAATTATCATGTGAATATAATGGCTCTCCACAGTCACACTTCTTTTTGGGGACATTATTGCTAGATAAGCAGCAGCTTTGGGAAGGTAATACAGGCTGTCTTACTGATAACACAAGCCATGTCCTCAGGGAAACATCATACATTCCAGCATATTTCAGGAAATTTCATAAATTTCAGCATATCTCACATGTGTCAGGCATGTCTGCTTCTCAGGATGGGACTTTTTTTCTAAAGGAAATATATTTTTGGTTTTCCCTGAAAGCACATGGCTTTGTCTCTTAGGTAAATTACACTGTCTTAAAAAAACTCCAAAAGCATCCCATCATCTGATTCACAAGTCTTACCCTAAATCTAGTGGGACTTTTTAAAGCATTCAGATCTTCCTTTAATTATCTTTCTAATGATGAATACTCTCTTACTGCCCTCTTTTAACCTCTTGACTCCTGGAATGGATTAGGTAGGGATGTATTCACTAGGAATCTTTTCATTTTCTTTGGTACTTGGCAGTATGATTTTATTTTTCCCCCCTACTTGGAGTTACAAAGGGGTTTAGAAGTTAAGCCTGGATCAGTGACCAGAATTGAGTGCCGGATACCCAGAAGGCTGTGCAGAAGATGCACATAATACTGCTTGAAGCAATTATTGAGCATTGCTGGGATTTGTGCTGAGAGGTGGAAATCCTTGCAAGTGGTATTGAAAGGGAGATGTAATACAGCATATCTGAAATGTAGAAATGCATTCAGATAGTATTATAGCAAGCTGAAAAACAGAAGCTGCACTAGTCAAATAAAAGGTAGAAAAAATTTGGAACTTGGTAATTTATGTGTTTGTCATATGCTTTTTGAAAATCCCTCCAGAAAATGGTACATTTTAATGTAATTTTGAAATTTTTGGCATGTTGTTACAGTTCTTTCTTATTATTTTATTTTTTTAAGGAATCCAGAATGTACTCAGCTTATTCTGTGCCGTGCTTACAGAAAATAAGGTTCTCTTTCACTCAGCAAGTTTTCAAAGGCTCAGTGATGCCTGTAGGGCTCTGGAGTCTTTGATGTTTCCCCTCAAATACAGGTGAGTTAAGTTTGGATTCTTTGAACTCATTAAATAATTTTATAACTCAATCTGTAACTTTTATTACAAATACAATTTATTGCAAAAACAAATTACTTGTATTTTTTGTTTGTCCCAAACAAAAGGAGTTGTGCTATAGTTGGTAAAATAAACAAAATTATTAGTGATGCAAATCCTGGTGTGTATACATCATTAATAAAAATCTGGTTGCATCGTGGCAGTGGAAACAATTAAGGGAGAAATTCCACCTGCAATTGTAGAGTAAAAACCCTGCTCACAACCCAGAAGATTCTGTGGCTCAAAGGTAGCAGCTACATTAGTGTGTATCAGTTTTAAGTTACTGACAAATGTCCACCAGAGAATGAATTTAAGTCAACAAACTGATCCTCTCTGAAATGCCACAGGTGGATCCAGAATTTTGAAATGGAAAACTTAATGTCAGTCAATTTTTTAGAAAGAAAACATTTAATTGTGACTTATCTGTTTCAAACTATGCTGGTATTTTAATAGCTTGTTTTATTTAAAATATTTCAGAGATTGGTTTCATTATAATATACAATGAGAAGGAAGAACTGGAAATTGAGTTTTGGAGTATGTTTCTTAATGTTTAACTAATAATGAGTGTAAACTTTTATTAGGTGTAGAAATTCATTGATCAATATAGATCCAGCTCTTGACGTTGTTTTGATGAACACACAGAGTTTTTAAAATCATCAAACCAAGTAAACAATGCCTGAAGTAGTGTTGTTTAGTTGTCATTTCAAGATGAAAACAAAGTATTTCCTTTAGAGACTTGTTATAAAACGACATTTTGCAAAATGCTGAAGTTTCGGTATGTGGCCACAAACGAATTATGTTTTTAAAATGAATGTATTGTTTATTTTGTTAGTGTCCCTGATTAACAGGAAGATATATATTTTTTTTTTAAGAAAAAAGCTGCCTTATGTGCAAGGATACTCAGAAGCTTTTATTCTATTTCACTTGTTGTTTTCACAGTTATCCCTATATCCCAATTCTTCCTGCCCAGCTGCTGGAGGTTCTCAGCTCCCCGACCCCTTTCATCATTGGGGTGCACTCTGTCTTTCGCAATGACATCCACGAGCTGGTGAGTATTGCTGCCCCTCCCAGCCCAGAGCCTGCCCTGCTGCTCTGCTCAGAGCCCTCCTGGGTGCTTGGGAGGTGTTTGTGTGAATAATTCACATATCTTCAAAATATTGCTGTAAAAAAGCAAGGCAAGGCAGTCTGGACAAGAAAAAAGAGAAAAAGTGTAATTCTTTTTTTTTTTTTCTTTAAATACATCGAGACTGTAAAGTAGAGGGAAATTATTTGATTCTAGTGCAGGAGGAGAAGGAATGGATCCATTTCTGGCTTTGTCATCTATTTGTCCTGAGTGTGAGCAATTCACTTAGGATTTTCAAGTGTAATCTCAATTGTTTTATTTTACCTTTTTAAGTATGTGCTTGGAGAAACTGAACCAGGGTTACAAAAGGTGCTTAGAAACATGAAATTTTACTTCTAGTTGCCCTCACTGTGTTCCTTTGCAAACAGCCTATTAGATATCTCATGTCTGTGAACACAGACCTGGAACATCCAGAAACAAAAGTCACTTTTGAAAGTTTAGCCTAATTTCATTTTCTTTGGTTTAATTTCATTTTTCAGGGCTAGATTCAGTAATAGGAAGTATTTGGAGTATTTCCTGTATCAAAAACATTCTGTACATTAAAGTTGGTACTGTTTTAATTTGGTTTTTTAAACTTATGTGCAGATCATTGTGCAGAAATTTGAACTGTTGTGTTTTTTTGAGCTATGCTCACTGTATGCACTTTTGCTATTTGTCCCTTACAGTTAGATGTAATCATAGCAGACCTGGATGGAGGAACAATTAAAATTCCTGAATGTATTCATCTGTCCCAGCTGCCAGAGCCACTGCTACACCAGACTCAAATGGCACTTTCTCTGGTATGTTTAGATAAAATCCCCACCTTTCACCCTCTCACCTAATTGTAATGAATGACAACTTTCAATATTAAGCTTTCAAGCACACTGGAAATGAGATTTAATAGAATGATTCATGCATCATTCCTGTTTTTAGAAGAGTTAATTCTCTGTAGTTTGAGTTAATATTGTCAGTAATGGAAATCTAAAATGTCTTTTCATTGTTCAACAGGTAGAGATTTTTCCTTTATATTGGTTTTTAATAAGAGTATTTGAGCAGTATTGTTACTACTCAGTTCTGCTGCCTTTCTGTGTTTATAAATTCATTTCAACTGTACATTTTCTTGAAATGTAGCAAATGAATAACCCTTTAAAGTTTATTTGTGTGATGCCCCTTTTTCAGAATTTAGGAATGATGGATTCTACATTAGGGAATTGCCATAAAAAGCACTTCATTTTGTCTTTTTGCTATCATTGTAATAAAATAGAAATCACCTTACTTGGAGGCTTCTGAGCAAATACTGTCTTCAACAGAAAAATTTTTAGTCTGTTAATCTATTTCAGCTGAATTGTCTCTAAAATCCCTAGTGGTATTGATCATTTTCATGGACTGTGATAAGAGTTTTTGATAACTAACTCCCATATAGAAACCTGAAGCTGAAAAGTTAATTCCGTCTTTATTTGTATACAGTCTTCACAATTTAATTAAATTTGTTACTTGAGGTACTCAATGTCAGTAAATTTGGGAAAGGAAAGAAAAAAATCTTTTTCTTGACAAAATGAAGGAAAAAAGTTTATGTTTTCAAAATTCTCTAGGTTTTGCATCCTGATTTGGAAACAGCAGATTATGCATTCCCTCCCCCACGAACAGCTTTGTCACACTCAAAAATGCTGGTAAGATTTCTGTGTTATTTTCTGTATCTGACTTTCATAAGTGGAAAACTCTTGAAATTTTAGACTAGTAGCTTCCTTTTAAGAATTTGTGTTTGCTTTTCCATATATTTGTAGTATTACTGGTGGAGCTAAGAAATGCATTTTTCCTTCTAATAGCATTCTGATGGGTTAGAAGTTTTATAAAATCCAAAAGCCAGTTCAGTTTGAGAACACACATTGGGGCTTTTTGGGTAGATATAGTTGAAAATGTGAAATTCTTAGGTGGTGCAATATATTTGTTGTCCTTATTTCTGGTTTTAAGATTGAGATTTTTCATTGGTGAAGACAGGGAATGTCATCCAGACTTTATCTAAACTAATGGAAGAATTCAGCTAAGATCTCCCTTTGAATAGGGAAGTTTCAAATGTATGATTTTGTATCAAAATAAGAATGTTGTTAAATTTAAAAGAAATGACCATGTTTTCAGGTAGTCAAAAAAGTCAGGGTACAAATGTACCTGTTAAAATCCTAGAGAGCAGCAGAAAATGAGCATATCTGTCAGTAAAGTGAGCCATACAAAATTTAAGTTAAAAATAGAACAACGTGGATCATGTTCTAGTACAGAATAAACAGCCATCTAGTAAAATACTCCAATAATATATTCCAGCTTTATATAATCTTATATATTCCTTTTCTCTTTAAAAATAAATTACAGGCTGTAATTTACTTAATTTGGTCATTACTTAACTGATGAGCTGGTTATCTGATAGTAAATATTGTGTGTAATATTTAAAATTAGAGTTTGTAACACAACACCATCAAACCTGAGGTAACAAAGGAATTTTTGGGACCTCAGGTTTTCTGAGATGGCTGCTGAGATAAAATAATAGGGTGGCCCAGGATTTGATGCCAGTCTTTAGTGGCATCTGGGCCAGGTGGAGATGTCACTGCTCCAGCTGTTCACATCATTTCCATTAATCTGGTGGTGTCTATGTAAGCACTCTCTTAAATAAATAATCCAGGACTTTAAAGCCCTACTATTTTAACTTTTTTTAAGTAACTCTGGCTCGTTTTGGTGGCAGAAAGTTGGCAGGTGAAGATGTGAGTTGGAAGAGTCCCAGAGAGGTGGCTGGGCTGGCCTGGAGCAGTCTGGCACAGGCTGGGCTGGGATGCCCCAAGCCTGGCTCCTCCAGGCTCCTGCTCTTCCCCACTGCCCCTGCCCACCCTGAAGACACTGCCTGTGGAGTGCTTCAAAGCCACACTTATTTTAGGGAATGAAGCCAGGCTGAAATAGCCTTTTCCCTTTATTTCACGTCAGGTTTCTCTCATGGCAGCTCATTTGAGTGGTTCAGGTCGTGACCACCCCTCAGCCCCCCTGGCTTTGCCCAGAGCCTGTGCTGCAGGCACTGCAAAGACCAGTGGCTGTGCACACAACCTGCCATGGCCATCTGGGGACAGGGCAGGGCTACCTGGTGGCCTTTAAGGTCCTTTCCAGCCCCAACCATGCTATGAGACAACCTCACCCCTGTCCATGTATCTCTGCTTCATGTGCTGCACTCATGGAGCTGTAGGCATTTCTCATATAGATTCCTACGAAGTGTGGAGAAATTTAGGATACTAGGACGTTTTGACAGCATACTCAATTACTGCTTGCAGGATAAAGAAGTGAGAGCAATCTTCCTCAGGCTCTTTGCACAGCTCTTCCAAGGATACAGGTCGTGTCTTCAGCTGATCAGAATTCATGCTGAACCTGTCATTCACTTCCACAAGGTAAAGGAGGAGCAGTTCTGTGTGTTTGTGGTGTTCCTTTGTGCCATGTTATTCCCACAAGCCTGCCTTTTGAACAAGTGGTGAAGTTTAAAAATGTAAATAAAGTTATCTCCATGTGATAAGCACATCATTTTGGCATAGCACAGTATCAGTGTGTTGTAGTGGGACTAATTGCAGGGACAGGGCAGAAGTGTTCAACAAAGTTAACACTGAAATTTAATACAAATAAGCATTTGAGGAATCACTGTGGAATTTTGAAAACCTCTGTATGCAATAACACGTTGCTTGAAGGTACTAGTTTTCTCTTTTATTACCTGTGAGATTTAAAAAATGTGTGCATCAAATTTCCAGTTCTGAATTTAGGTATAAAAATATACTATGTATAGTAAAAAATTTAATTAGTAAGTACCACTTACTAGTATAAGCTGATAGGCTGGTGAAAATGTTTAACTAATATGTAACAAGTTGCTTGTAATTGCAAGTTTGATGCTGATTAAAAGATGTGAATTTTTTTTCTCTTTGTTGCAGGCAGCCTTCTTGGGCCAGCGAGGCTTAATTGAGAATGACTTTCTAACCAAAGTCCTCAATGGAATGGCATTTGCTGGCTTTGTGTCAGAGAGGGGTCCTCCCTTCAGAACCTGTGATCTTTTTGATGAGGTGAAAACTGTTTCTGTATTCCCAAGTAAATTACAATTTGCTGTGATATTTCAGCATGGGAAAAACTACTGGAATGCTTCTGAATCCCCCATGTTTATTATATCAAGTTTATGCTAATCATCTCAACTCTTATTTTCTGCTAAGGAGATATTTCTATCTTACTTCCATAAAATTGTGCCCCCTCATATGTATGAAGTTAAATAATTGTGTAAACTTTGGTAATGCAGTTCCTGTTGTCAGATCTGTAGCTTCATAATACATTGCATGTGCTAGGACAGATTTATTTTCAATAATTTAATTATATTCTCTGAAATGTTAACAACCTCATAGGGAAATATTACATTAAGTACATACCCAACAATGTAAACTGAGACAAAAAAAAATTCATTTTAAAAAGCAGTGCTGTAGTTTTTACTGTGTTGGTTTTGAGTTGAATGTAGAGTAAAAATAGAGAGTGATATTAATTCTGTGTTGTAGTAGTAGTACCTATGAGAAATTTGGATTGAGGTATAGAAATGTGAAAGGATTGGTTTAGGTACATAGGACTTTCTGTCTGGTAACAGATGCTGCACATGGGGCTGAAAATGTCTCATGTTCCAGAGCAATGTGACCTCACACATTTTTCAGTGTTCAGCTTTCTTGCCTTGGTTTCAATTTCAGATTAACATTTCATAAGATAAATAGGAAATAATTCTTTTTAGTTGAATTATCAACATTTTTATTCTTTCTTCTTTTAAAAAAAGTTGGTGGCCTTTGAAGTTGAAAGAATTAAAGCTGAAGAGGGCAATCCACCAAAAATGATAAAGCATGTTAGAGAACTTGCAGAACAGCTCTTCAAAAATGTAAGTTGACTGTACCTGCTGCATCTGGAGAGTTGAGATGGTAACATTGAAAAGTCTGATTTCTCAGATTGATCCAGTGTCCAGAAAATGGAAGTGACTGCTTGTGGTAGTCATTGTCTACATTATGGCAAAAGACTTTTGAACTTTAAAGATCATTAAATTTGTACATGCAAAGGAAATTCAGTATGATACTATTGATTTATGAATGCTAATATTGATTTAGGTATGGCTACAACTACTTATCTATTTTTAGTGTGTATTCACATAAGGTCTATAAACTGCTACTTTCTCTGCTGCAAGCTATCCGTGCCAAATACATCTCTTTTCTTGCCTCTCAACAGTTTTCCATATGAAAATTATACATTTATAATGTATATTAGATAGTATATATAATATATATATATTATAGAGTGTGGCATAATGTGTACTTTCAGCAGTTCTTTCCTGACCCAGTCACCCTGGTTTGCATGCTCAGCAGGCATTATTTCATTTTTTACAGCCTGTTTCTTGTACAATTCCATTTCCAGTTTAGTTTTTGCCTTCATATCATGTTTATTTTACATAATGCTTTTATAAAGTCTCTTACCATCCCATTAACTGGTTCTGGGATGGGGTTTTTTTGTTTGTAGGTTTTAGATTTTTTTGTTTGCTTTGAGGCTTGTGGGCTTTTTTGGCATAGACTGATCTCCCTCCCCCTCACTCTTCTGTGGTTATTCAGACTCCACAGAGCATTATCTGTTACACCATCAGCTGACACCGTTGTCACCCTTTCTTTTCTACATCCCACTTCCCCAAAACTGTGGTTTACATCTACAGTTCTGAAAAAAACCCCACAAGAATTACCAAATGCTGCTAAGCTCTGGGGTTTCTTTTGTGTTCTGTATCTTTTCTGAAGATGAGATTTATTTATATCATTGTGACTGACCTGGAGCACACCCTGATATTCACTAAATCTATGACTTTGTGCATTGAGAAGTCAAATTTCTGGGAGTTGTGCATGCACCTGTCTTTGAGTAAATGAAGGTGATGAGTAACGCTGCTTAAGCTGTGCCTAGAGCTGCCTGATTTAAAAAGACTGCTTGATGTATTTTGACATCTTGTTTCACAGTTTTAATAATCACAATATTGTAGCTGTGACAGTTTAGATACAAGGCAGAGACAAGGTGTGTTGGGGAGAGATAATGTTTGCATGAATCTTGCTGGCACAGGTGGACAATCCAAGGCATTAGACCTTTAATTAGCCCAATAGCATGTACATCTGACATGGCATTTGTGATGTCCAAGATAAAGGTCACTTTTCCTGTGTATTTCCTCTGAGTCTCTCCTCTCACTGAAATGGATTTTGGAGCAGTTACTTCCCTTTTCTGGCTTTTTCTGCCCTCTGTTACTCCTTCCTGAGAGTGTGTTCCCTTTGTTTCCCCTGGCACTGCTGCTCTCATACCCCTGGATTTTTGGCTTGTTCCATGAAATTTTCCTTTGCAGAGAATGCATGTGGCTAAGTAGCTGTTCTGTTTTGTCTGCTGTTTCTCAAGTTGATGCACTTGATCTCCTTGTTGCCTTTTGCTCCTGTAAACAACAGTATTAAGCTCCTGTTTACAAGTTTTCTTCCAAACTTATTGTGCATTTACAAGAGAGCCCTGATTGATGGATAGCACTCTTTGGCAGTGGTATGTAGCCAGTAATGAGTAACAGCATAGAGTCAAACTGGACGGCAGCAAATTCAGATGTGATTAATGGTGACCCCAGAATAAATGAATGAAGAGATGAAAATACCCCATTTTGTTTGAGTACTGCACCCCTGGAAATGTGAGCTGTGATCCTATGCATGGTGGTAGATTGTCTCTCTAATGGAGAGCTTGACTTTCACACCAGTTTATATTCAAGTCCTTAGTATTCATTAATTTGCATAAAATCAGCCTAAGTTAAGCGGGGATTTTCTTTTGCACTTGTTTTGAATTTTGCACATTGACAAAAATAATTTTATAAAAGCCTTTAAGAAAGTTTGAAATATTAAAGTTAATGAGTCCAGGGCAATATGAATATGAAACATTTTATTAATCATCTGCATTAGACATTTGACTTCTCAATCTTTCGGGCATGGGAGATTCTCCAAACAGCACCAAAATTCCCCGAGGCGGATGGTGACACCGCATGACTGATTTGGTGTGTGCCCTTCTGCTCTTGACCTGCAGGAGAACCCCAATCCCCACATGGCGTTCCAGAAGGTGCCACGGCCCACGGAGGGCTCCCACCTGCGCGTGCACGTCCTGCCCTTCCCGCGCATCAACGAGGGCCGCGTGCACCAGCTGCTCCAGGAGGGGCTGGCCAGGAGCCAGGGGGCCCCGCCCGCCACCCGTGGGGACAAGAAGTGCGTGGTTCCAGCAGGTCCCCCCGTGGGTATGTTCATTTGTGCCCTAGCGTTTCTGCAGTGCGTTGCTCCCAGTTTTGTGTTAATGTTGTGGTTTTAGTGATCGTGGCGAGCTCTGGTGCGTAGACTCCAGTGTTTGCCTTTGCAGCTTTGAAAGGCCTTTTTTATCTGCCTGTACTAAGAAGTCAAACATCCAGAAAGGTAGGGGTGTAACTGCTAACAACAAAAGTGGATTTGATCTGAGTTAGATATTGAGTTGAACAATTAAACTAGATATTGAGTTGAACAGTTAAACTAGGTATTGTGCTCAGCCAGGCCCGTTAAATATCGCCATAGGTCACTTACAGCGCTGGCTGAACCAAGCTTTGAACCATTTGAGTTCCTCCTCTGATACCAGTGAAAGACATGTAAATTACTGGAAAATGGCAAAGAGCAAAGATAGCATCTGTCTCAAAATAAATAGACCTATATTTAAGCATAAAGAGCAGATGGGGACGTTGTAGGCCTGTCATTTTAATTTTAATGCCAGAAAGTTCTATTACTCATAGTCATACTCATCGATATGAATGGTGGCATAAACCAGTATGGTTAGTAAGCTTGCCCATGAAGAGCTTGCAAAACTTTTGAAGGATGGGCTAAGAATTCAAATCCATCTTTAAAAATTACATATCTAACCACAAGATTCCATTGAATTCTTCTCTACTGCTTTTCTTCAAATAAGGTATGGCACTTGCATAGGCAGGCTTGCCTGACTAGGCAGCAGCTCTTCAGAAATTAATTTGGGAACTTTAATGACTGTAGGGCAAACATGACCCAACTATATCAAGCTACTGCAAAAAAGCCAAACATCTTAGTAGGATGTATAAACAGGAGTGCAGTCAGTGAACCTCATGGAGAAATCTTTTCATTGTGCTCAGTAAGACCTCAGCTGGATGTTTGTGTCCATGTTTGGACACTGGAAGACTGTCTCCATTTTTGGTTCTGTTGGAGGGAGTCCATAAGAAAGCAACAGGAATGACCAGTGGTCCAGAGAATGTGACCTACAAGGAAAGATGGGGAGTTGTTTAGACTGAAAGCTGGGAGACTGAGGGGACACATAATAGCAGGCTTCAATTATACAAGAGACAGTGAGAAAAAGAAGGGGAATAATCTGTAATGATAAGAAATAATGGCTTTAATTGCAGCACAAAAATAGAGTTATTTGTCAGCAAGACATGGTAAAATGAGGATGGTGAGGCAGTTGAGTGGATTTCTTGTGCAGCCATGGAGTCTCTCTTATCACAGAACATTGGGAACATATTAGACAAACATGAGAAATAACATAAATAGAGTTGATCCTGTCTAGGGACAGCAGGGTGAACTAGATGGCCCCTTGAGGCCCTGCCCAGGCCTGTTTCTCTTTGGGTTTATGCAAGAAGAGGATGAACTCTCTTCACCTGCCTTTGCTGTTGACTGTATCATTGAATCTGGTACTTAGAGAAAATTTAAAGGATATGTGGTTGTGTCCTGTTGTCTTTCTTCAAAAGGCTAGTTGCAAGAGAAGGGATGTTTAATAAGTTAATTTCTGTGTCAAAGCAGGGGGTTTGCTTTTTTTTTTTCTGAGGAACAGCTTTCACACTTACACTCCTTGCTGAACACTGTCTCAGAATCCTTGGATATAAGTAGCTCATTATTATCTACTAGAGAGGCATATCCTGAATTTAGGTACTATTTATTTGATATCATAGAGAAAAAGAGAATGTTAGTTCTTGCTTTCTGAATTTTGTTGAAAAATCAGAGCAAAACAGTGCATTAAGAAAATAAGATCTCAACAATTTGAAATCTAGATAAGAGAACAGATTTGTCAGTTTTTATTCCATGTTGCAGAATTCCTGTCATGGCCATCTAAAAATAGTTATCTACTGCTACAAAATATGCAAGGCTATGTAACTCACTGCAGAACACACATTTATTATTAATTTATGTATTTCATCAGTGTGTTAGAGGTTATAATCTCTTTGTGCCTGTATGAGACAACAAGAACAAACAGTTAAGAAAATCAACTAATCCAATTACAATTCAGAGCACTCTCCTTTTCAGATGGAGTAGGAAAACCAGAGATTTGGGATCTTGTGTTCCCATCTGCCTATGAATGGTATTTGCTTAACAGAATAAAAGGGAGGACACAGTAATTATTTTTTTAAAGAAATTTGTGGTATTCTTTGTGGTTCTTGCAGACATTTCACAGATGTATATTCTTCTTTTTCTTTGTTAGTTTCCATAATGGAAAAAGGAAGCACAGTTTTCAACAGTGCTCAAAGGCTGGAAGTTGTTAGAAACTGCATCTCATTCATTTTTGAAAACAAATTTCTGGAGACTGAAAAGGTAATAAAATGAAATTTTAATTCTCCCAAATTGCTCTCTGTTTTGTTAATGTGCAAATGGAGACTGGCCTAATCACAAAGTACATTTTGAAGTCTTGGTACAAATGCTAAGGATTATTTTGGCCATTTAAATGAATGAACTAAGCAATAAAAATTATCTTCTAAATACAATATTGAGTGTAATATGAGGCTAATGGAATTGAAAACCTGTTTCTAATCCTACATGGGTGAGTTGAAAACCCTTTTTGCAAAATTCATTACTGTTGTAAGTAGCATTGTCCACATAACTTTTTTTAAAAAGATGTGAGTGTATATTGGTCTAGCAGCATTAATTAGAAGGAATGCAAACAAAAGGCATACATATGTGCTTTGGTGTTTTACAGCCAGTGCTCTTTGGAAATTCTCAGTGCAGTCAGTTTTGCTGGTTTTAAAAACCAGTATTTTGATAGAACTCAGAGATGAATATAAATATTTGGCATGTCTGCCTTCACTGAAATGTGCTAATGAGTTGTTATTCTTGACATTCTTATTTTCTCTTCATTAGGAAGTTGCCAGGTTTTGTAGATTCTGTCCATAGAGTGTTCTGATATTGATTGTAGAACAATCACTCAAACTTACAATCAAATCTAATTCAACATATGAAAATGACTGTAGAATTATTTTAAGAATTTTTTTGATTTTTCAGGGAAGTATCACCTGTATATCTCTGATGCTGTGCAGATCAGGATAGAAAATGGGCTTTGCTTGATTTATGAGTTCTGGTGTCAAAATGCACATGGGAAAAGTCCTAATGAAGTGTGTAACTCTTTAAAAAAGAGTTTTCATCCAAGCAGAGCACAGTAGTTTTTAACCTCATTCAACTTCCAGGCACTTGGGAAATTCAGTGGGTTTTTTGTCCCTCTATATGATAAATTTTTCCTTAGCAAATAGGCTGCCTTTTCTTTCTTACCTGTTACCTCCAGCCTAAAGGGCCACAGCTGGTAATCACTGTTGTACCATTTGCTGCATCTTTAAGACTTTCATATAAATATTCTGGTGGCCCTGGTTTAGGATAAACTGCGTGACAATCTAGTGGCCTCACTGCTATGAGAGCTATGCCACTTCTAAACTCATTTGTCATTCGTTGCTTATCCCAAAATGTGCTGCTCAGCCTTGATGAGCAAACTCCAGTCCTGGCCTGCCTGTACAGAGCAGAGCACTTGCTTTCATCCACAATAATCCAGTCCTGATTTCACATCCAGCCTGTCCACATTAGAGGATTTCTATTTACAGGTGTAGGTGAGAAATGCTGTTTAATGTATTTGGAAAAAAAATGGGAAAAATTTAGTACTTGGTAACTCAGGTTAAATCACCCATTATGTGAAAGTTTGATAGCCAAGCTAATGAATAATTTCCAGAGTTGTTCTCTACTGCAGTTTCTTAATAAAAAATGAATGCTATTCAGCATGAGCAGTGCTGTGAACTCCATTTCCATAGAGTGAGGTGTTGTTCTCTGCAGACCCTGCCTGCAGCCCTGAGAGCCCTGAAGGGCAAGGCAGCTCGGCACTGCCTGACCCAGGAGCTGGGCCAGCACGTCAAGGAGAACCGAGCGATCCTGGACCACCAGCAGTTTGACTACATTGTGAGAATGATGAACTGTGCTTTGCAGGTACAGTATGGCAAGGCTTTGGCCTTGATTCTCTTTCTCTTGTTTGGGATTAGGATAAGCAAAATTGCTTAGAGGCTTGTGGACAAGCAAAATAATTCAATTACTCGACCCTGTCCTGTGGTGATATAGCAGATACTGCTTGATGGTGGATTGAAGATATTTTGTTGTTGAAAGAATAAAACACTCAGGTGTGTACAGATCTGCCTGATATGACAAGCAGAAAGAAAACTGTTCCCATTAATAATAATATAGATACAATTTAGTTTTGGTAGATACTGAAATGATTTAACTTGAAGTGCTTTTTTTCTAATGAGTGGGTCTTGGTTTTTCCAAGTCATTTTCAACCCAGAGTTCCTAAAATGTGTATGAACCACTGCTCACTTAAAAATCCCAGAAGTTTGTCTTCCTTGTTTAAACAGAGTTTAAGAAGGCATACTTTCTGCTTCTGTGGCTCATGGTGGCAGTTCTGCTTGTCACAGTTTGTCAGAAACTCACTGCAAGTGTTTGCAGTTCATCTCCAAAGTTAATTCTACTGACAAATTATTATGTGCTGAATAAGCATCAACATATGGTGGCAGCTACCTATGAAAGCAAAATATGTGGGTGACTTCTTTTGACTTTCATTTCAATATTTGGTCTGGTTTACCTTCACTTGTTCTCAATTCATCATCTGCAATATTTTACAGACTTACATGTTTTCTTACATGTCTCTTGTCTGAGAATGTAGTGGTATTTTTATTAATTTGTAATGTGATCACATTTGGTTATAATTTTTCTTTTGTTGACCCTGTCTAAGTTATTGTATCAAATTAGGGACTTGATGGAGGCCTTAGTATTTTAATCCCACTCTCCTCTAACCTAAAACCCACTGAAATTATTCTGCAACAATTTATAAAAGGTTGACCCATGTTTTTTAAAAGGTGAGTGCTAAATGCCACTTTCACTGAAGTGTAGAAATAAATTAACATTGACTGAGCAAATGCTACCTCAGGTCACCATCAAATGCAAGTTTTGCTGTCTGCTGTATTTCTTGTTTGTTCACAGTAAGGTATTTTTCTACTGTTGTGAAAGAAGTTCATCTTTGTCTGAGCGATGGTCTTAAAAGCAAAACTACCTGCAGTCAGCAGATGAAAACTGAAGCTGACTGGCTAAAATTACACAGCACCTAGAATCTGTTTTTTGGCACAGTTCTTCACCTTTTCCAAGCCCTAAATTTAGCCTTAGAGTTGGAAGAAAAATTGAATTTATCTGTGAAACTCTATTTCTCTGTCCAAAATCATGACTAATGGAATATTGCACCTGCTGTGTATTCCAGAGTTAGAAATTTTCTTTCAAACCAGAAAGCAGGATTGTCTAGATGTGGCACAGGTTTTGCTTATACTTTTTCTATCATTTCTTGGCTAAAAAAAATACAGATGTTTTTAGACAATAGGAACAAAATACAAATCCCCTTTATTTCTGTATCTCAGAAAAATGATAGCCGAAGAAAAGGAAGTTTGCTTTTCTGAGGAAAGAAATACTGACATCACCTTTTAATAAAATAATTAAAGTCAATTTTGCTCTGGAAGAAAAACTTTTTTTCCCACCCTGGTGATTTGAAGGTCCAAGAAGGAGCTGAAGTTCAAGGAAATGAGTGTGTCTGAAGAGTTACTGAAATTAAAATAGGCTTGTTTTTCCTCAATAAAACTAGCAAATATAACTCAAATCACTCAGGGGAAAGAGATCAAATAAGGAGGAACAGTTTCTCTCCCCCCGCCAACAATGTTTTCATATCTTTGAAAACATGAAATGAAAGTTGTCATTTCTCAGAAGTAAGCATGGCCAACATGAAAACATCTGAACTCCTGACACTGGGCAGTGAGTTGGAAGCAAGTACTTTTCACACCTACTTTTATGACATATGAAGTTACTTATTAAGATAAAAACATGATTTATAATTTGTCTGTGCACTTTGCTCATGTGTTATTTGAAACAATGTGCAAATTGTGACATTTTGGAGCTTCCCTGTATCAATTCAAGAAAAAAGCACATTATCAAGAAAGTGAATGAGTTTGCCCTTGCTGCAGTGGGATGCAGCAAGTCAGCATTTAGCTGTAGACACATGAATTCTGGTCATAGGACCAAGTAATTTAAGCAGTGTCTGTTAAAAGACACAAAAATCTAATTTAAGAAACGTGGTCTTAACTGGGGTTGTAGTGAAGCTTTAGGGAAATACCACATTAATTATTGATGAGGTTTTTGGGCAGAGTTAGGTTGCAGTAGGGCTTTCAGACCTCACTGAACTACTGGAATTGTAGAAACTGCCTCAGTCTTACCACCAGAATTTTCTGTTAATGACATTGCACATTCCCATTGGCTTCTGCAAGATGCAAAGTGAAATCCTGCTGAGGCTGGAGGCACAGAGAGGGTGATCCACCAGCTGAGAGGGGGGGAAGGGAATGCCCTGGCCAGGTGGCAGAGCCCTGGCTCCCTGCTGGACTCACTGGGTCAGTGGGGACCTGTGTGCAGCCAGCTCCAGTCCCATGGCTTGTCCTGGGACACTCCAGTCTCACCTGCTCATCCAGGTGGCAAATCTGATGCTCTCCAGCCTCCAAACCTCTGCTGATGAAAAGGGGAATTGTTGCAAACTCAGCAAGTCAACATTTTGCTGTAGACTCACGAATTCTGTTAGCTGCAGGTCGTAGGACCAAGTAATTTAAGCAGTGTCTGTTAAAAAACACAAAAAATGAACAATTTCAAGAGATGCAGGTTGGCCATTTCTGGGAAGTCTTTTGGGCTGAATTCTTTGTTTTGCTGTGAAGTGCCAGGTGTTACAAAATCAGGAAGATTGCACTCTGCAAGTCTAATGCAGAGCCCTGCATTGCTAGTCAAGATTTTTCTGATTGTCTAATGTCAGGTTTTTTCATTTAATAGAATCTATTTTCTGGGTTTTTTTACTGGAATCCACAAAAATAAAGGTCAGATGCTTTTTCAGAGCTTCTGGATACTCATTTTGTGCATGAAGAGCACTGTGTTAACAAAATGCTTGTGATAATCCCACCACGTATGTTTTTCCTGATCTCATATCTGTCTGCTACCACAGGGCTTGAGAAGAGATTAAAGAACTGGAATAAAATACTCCTGCTATTGCTTCAAGTGCATAGCTGTTTGATTTTAGTGAGCAGTTCCATAGGCTCTGTTTCCCCAAGGATCTGATCTAGCCATTCTGCAGCTGGGAGGAAGTGAGGGTGGCATTTTACCCATTTCTCTAGAGATGGAAAAACTTGGATCTGCCACATCTCTGATGGTTGTCAGCTTGAGTTCTCTCAGTCCAAGAGGAGCATTGTTTTAAACTGTTGTTCTTTCAGCTGATAACAGGTAGAACCTGCAGATTTTAATAGGCTTATGATTTGTGGAATAGTACTTTAGAGTTTCATGTTAATCTGCCTTCTTTAGCACCTGTGGTAGACTGTAGGAGCCTTTCAGATAAAGTTAAAGTGAGGTATGATGCAGCAAGTCAGTACTCAAGTGTTAAACATGCTCTTCTGTGTCTGAGACGTATTGATAATTACTGCTGCTGAAATAGAAATGAGAGAAGTATTTCTGATAGAGTTTAGTAGTAGGAAGATCAAAATTACATGAAGTTGTGATGGTCATGGATTAAAGCAGATACCTTCTGATAGGGCAATTAAATCCCCAGTTACTTTATTTTATCTCTGCTAGCAGTTGTCATTGACCACTTGCTGGAAACTTTGTTGTCATGCCCTGGGTAAGACTTTTCCCCCTGACAAATCATGTACTCTGGCAAACATTTAAATCAGCCTGTCTTACCAGAGTGATTGATACCTCTGATGGAGGAGCAGGAGCATTATGTTCTGTTCCATATGTTATATGACTAAACAGCTGTTAAAAAACACCTGCAGTGTTGTGAAAGCTTAATATATTATTGATTGACAATTCAGTTTATTCAAACAGATACTACTGCAGATAAAAATGTGACATTATAGCTCTAAACACTATTTCAGTCATACTTGCTTTCCTCTGCTGTGGCTATCTCAGAAGAATTTGCAGCTCTGCATAAATTGCTACTTCAAACATTTTTCTTTTTGTTTTAATTTTCTATAATTTTCTTTGCTGGCATCTCAGAAAGAAATACTTAAAATTTTTTTTGCAACTAAAAAGCCCTTTTTTTTTAGCAGGGAAACACTTCTATGTAATTATATTTCCAACAACCAGTTGTACTATTAATACTTGTTCAGAATTTGTGGCAGAAAGCATCTCAAGGCTCAATTTGCATGTTTCTCCATTCATTTATTGCAGTCATAACTCGTCCAGAATTTCATTTGTCTCACTAACTTTCCTCTGGCAGCAACAAGTGAACACTGTATTTTGAAATGTAGTTGCACTTAATTTGATAAATTAAATGGTAGTAAAAGCAAGAAGAGTCCTGAATACACTGTGGGGATGGTATTTGATAACCTGAAACAATTTTCATATTAAAAATACATTCAAAGCAATTTGCATAAAATATTTAACAGTAAGTCTTCCTAAGAAAATTTATTTCTGGGGAAAGATTTTCTTCAGATAATGCAGGACTGTGAGACACCTTTGTTGGGTAGTTGGAATAGAAAAAACTTTTTGTTTCAAAGGAAGAGCTCCAGGATGCTGCAGTACAACACTGCCTCTCTAAGATGTTGGTCAGTAATATTGCCTAACTGCATATTAATGCTTTTGTTTGGCAAATGTGAGTCAAATTGGAAAACACATCTGCCCCAGACATCTGGATTCTTAATCTAAATGTGGTTCAAGTGGAAAAATTGTGCATAAAACTGATAAATACGTAAATACTCAAACTTCTGGTCTGAAGCTGCAGGGAAGGAGTGAGGTCTTCTTGTGATGTGATTTAATCAGTTACACAGTCACCAGTGCTGGTTTAGGACCTGCTCCAGTGTCACATCTGTGTCAGCAGACACGTGTTGTGCCGCTGCAGTTGAGACAATATTTTTAATTGTAAACTAATTAGTCATTGTTTTAGTGCTTTAGGTGGTTTCTGATGGATCACTGTGGCTTTCCATAGTGGCAACAACCAGGTGTTTATCTTTCAAATGGATTAGACTGAATATTCTAGAAGTATACTTGTAGTGTAGATTGTGAAACACAACTTAGTAGCAACCAGGACAAAATTTAAAATGTAACCTGTGTTAGGTTACAGCAAAGGCACATCTGGGCCATCATCTGTTCTCCAGCACTGGCCAGAAGCAGATGGAAGATAATACTGATTTATTTTACCTCTAGAACTTTGCTTGTGATTCTTCTGTATCACTTAAGTGTAATAAGGGCCTCTTAGTAGCACTTACTATGCAGTCTGTTGTGAAAGAAACTTTGATAAGCAAAATTAAAAACAGTGGCATTCTATAAATAATATTAAATTTCTTTTTCTAAGGCAAGTGACTTTTGTGTTGTATTTTGCCACCAGATAAAGTTTAAAAACCTATCAGTCAGCTCTCAGAATTCAGAGGTTTGCAAATACTGTCCAATAGCAAGGAAGATTTTATTATTCCTGAGAGAAAATCAGCTCGGTGTGTGTGTCATATGATTCAAATTCTTGGCAATATGAAGGTTACATGAGATAGCATTTCTCATATTTTATGTTGAAAACTATGTTGCTAAACATCTTTATTTTGGAGGGTAACAGTAGATTTCTCTCCTTTTGGATTTTTATTTCGTGACCTGTCTTTTGTTACTCAGTTTGACTTGTATTCCTGGAAGCAGAGTCTCAGAATTCATGTTTGAAAAACAGCACTATTTAAAAATATTTAAAGGTATTTTAAAGCATAGAAGGTCAGACATGAAGAGAAATCATGAGAGTTTAAGAGGTCCACACTTAATTCTACTAATTCATCACTTATTACCAGTTTGAACTTTCTCATCATGTTAGACATAGTAATAGTATTATTTAAGTGGGGGGAAAAGGAGATTCCAGTGTTTAAGGCTTGGGCTTCAAGCTTCCAGATTTAGTTCTGTGTTGTGCTGAACATGATTTTGGTAGGGTTTTTTGATCACATCATATGGTTTCTCTGATACATGATTTCCAAAAAGAAGAAATAACAGCATTATCGTCCTGCTGACTTTTTAGGGGTCCACCTATAAAATTCTGGACTTAGTAAAAGAAGTTGCTATTCCTGAATCTTTCTGATAATATCTTTTTCCCAAGAGATTGCACAGTACCAGAATATCATTGCACTGACATTGAACTGATAGTGCTCACATAATTTCTCTAGGAAAAAAAAGATGGAAACACGCTGTAAAAGATTGTATTGTTGATCAGTTTTCATTTTTCCTTTCTTTGCTGAGGAGCATACTCTTTGTTATACTCATCCTGGGATGGCTGCAGAGTCCTGGGGGATTGCAGTCAAGGGTGTCTCTTTGCCAAACCCAGAAAGCAGAGTTGATTTCTTTGCAGGGCTGCCTGTGTCTGTGTCATGGGTGGGTGTGTGTGTGCTGCTGTGCTGGCACTGCCAGCTTCCCTACCCCTGCTGGAGGGCCAGTCAGCGTTCCCTACACTGCAGCTGTCAAGGGAGGTGACCCCTGTGGCATGGCAGCAACCATTCCTTGGGCCAGGACTGTCCCTGTGTGACAGTGTCCAGGTAATTCCTTGTGGCATCCTTGGGGGCATTGGTGTGGGCAGTGGTGTCCCCAGCGAGGTTTGGCTGATTCTGCATGTGTGCCCGTGCCCCAGGGGGGTTGTCTCCAGCTCTGTTAAACTGCATCTGTGGTTTTAGCAAGG
Organism: Hypocryptadius cinnamomeus; assembly: GCA_013400635.1. NCBI lineage: Eukaryota > Metazoa > Chordata > Aves > Passeriformes > Zosteropidae > Hypocryptadius > Hypocryptadius cinnamomeus. The sequence continues at coordinate 36,839 of VYZP01072712.1, read as the reverse complement.
ATGGGTTTTTGATGAGCAGTGCTTTTCACACTGGGGCTGTGCCAAGCAGTGCTGTTCAGGAATGAGCTCGTGTGTGGCAGGGAAATTCCCAAATTGCTGTTTCCTGCAGACTTCGAGACCCTGCTTCTGTTAATCCTGACTGCTGCATGGAGCTGCCCTGCAGAACTATTGCACAAGACTGTTACTTAAGGAAAGGAAAAGAGAGGGATTAGCAGAAATGAGAGTCCCATGGCGTGCTGTCCGTTCCTGCATCTGCCTTCAACTTCCCTCCCTTCCCTCCAGGCCTCTGCCCACAACGTGTGGTGTTCACACACTTCCTCCTGCCCTCGGTGTGTACACACATGTGCACAGGCATGCCAGAGCAGGGCCAGCCTTGTTTTAAGGGTCTTTGCATAGTATTATATAAAAATATCAAATGACAGAGGGGTGTTGGTTTTAATACAAGAACAAGCAGAGCTGCACATGAGCAGTGGCCCCAGCAGCTGCTCTGGCTGATTGCAGCTTTGGGACTCACAGGGGAATTTCCCTGTCCAGGGTGAGGAGGGTGGTACAAACCCATCCATCCCAGATGGGTCTCTGTGCTGTTGGGCAGCTGGAGCAAGCTTTACTCAAGCTTTACTCTTCATGGATGTCTCCTTGTTGCTGGCCTTCTGTTCAATCCTCTCACATTTGCTGCTGGTGCAGGATGTGCTCACCTGTGATTGCTCACACACAGGTACCTGATTGAAACCATGGAGTGTTGGCATGGTGAGCTCTGACTGCTCTGAAGTGATCATTACTGTTAATTGTGGCCTTGTGGTTGCCAAGTGTTCCTAGTTACTCCATGTTCTGAATATTTTTGGTCGCCGTGATGAAAAGCAGACATGTGTTTGTATGCTGCTCACTGTAAATAAAACAAGTCTGGGTTAGGAATTGTGCTGAGCTGTTGTGCAGTTGCTCTCCAGCCTGGATGGGAAAGAGGTGAACTGGTGAAAGGTAAGTTTTAAGTAAAAAAACATACACAAAACCAAAAGTCTTTCATGTTGGAAAGAACAGGCACTTTGCTAATATAACAAGCTATGTGAAATCAGTGACTTCTGTTTTTACAGGTTTTATATCTATAAAAATAAGGAAGTAACACATGGAATTTTGGTTTTATCTAAGATGTTAGGTATGTTTATAAAGTGTATTTCAGTACAGGTCCATCATTCCCTATAGATATGTGTATAAAACACTGTTAATTATGTGACATGCACTTCATCTGCTCTGAGTGCCAATCAATGTGTACAGTAAGTGGCAGAATATTGCATGGTATTGATTTGCTGTACCCATGCAGTGACTGTACCACATGTGCACAGTCTATTTTTAGGAAAAGGAATTCCTGTGTGTTGTGGTGTCTGCTCCTCCTTCCCCTGCACTTCACCCTTCCAGTCCCTGGTAAGCCCAGGCAGAGAAGCTGCAGTGAGACATTTCTGCAAGGTGTGCAGCCTTGGCCACCAGGAGAAACACACGAGGTGGACAGCTGCTTTGTTTTTTCTATAGGGAATTTTATGAAGCTTCTAAGTGTTTGATTTTACAGGAATTTGCATAAAAATTCCTAATGGGTGGCTGTAAGAGCCTCATTATTTTTCACATGCAGTCATTTCTGAAGCAGACAAAAGATGGAGTATCCAAAGCCTTCTAATCATTTGGCTGCTGTCATGTTTGCATAACCTCTGGTTTAAACCAAAGAGATCCCAGCAGCTTGCATTCAAAAACTGAAGCGTGGTGCTGAGATAAATACCATAAAACACAGGCCAGTTCTGGGGTTTGTCAGTATTTTGTGTAAACTTTGACAAATGCATTAATATGACACACAAACAGTAGTGAACTGTGTGGCATTTTAGAATGATTTCTAAGGAAAAAAGCATAAGGATCAGTTTCTTTACAGTATAAGATCTACCTCCTCTGCTGTTACATTAAAAGTGTGTGCCATTCTAGAACAAGAACACAAAATAAAGGTGTAAACAAAAGAACATTTGACAATCTGCATATGTTGTAAATTCTGTTCACATTCTTTTTCAATATTACAGCCCAGAACTATGACTTAAATTAATTGGCTTTTAGGATTCATGGAAAATGCCATGTAAACATGCTTTAATGAGGATTATTTTTAGTAATTCCCTCCCTGTACTCAGTCACAGGGGCAGGCTTTGGTATCCAGTGATCCAACCAAGTATTTAAAAATTACTTTACCTAATGTCTATAGATAAACAAACAAACAAATCTCACAACCCCCTTTCCCCACTTCTCCCCTAATTCTTGAACTCTGAAGTCCAAAACTCCACTTGGGAGCTAAGAATTGGAGTTGGAAGTACATGTTTAACAGTCTGAAGTCCCACAATGTTTGTAAAGAAACAAATTTATTTGATTTTCTATACAGATTATTTGACTTTTGAGGACAAAACTAGCTTCTTTCGATTAAATTAAGTCCTTTAGTCAGTTGAACACCTTGTAAAATCTTTACTTGGAATGTTAATTGGTTAAAGATCACTTCAGAGAATACAAATCCTTTGTTATATGTAAGTAAATTCCATACATTGGCATGTAATATTCTCTATGTCTTTCAGGTATATGGAATGAAATATCTTTCTAGATCTTACTCTAACTGTAGTAATAATGATAATGCACTTAAAATCAACTCAGATTATGAGGGTGCCATGATTTTCAGCACTTCTTCTTTAGAAACTTCATATTTTTCTATGTCTGCATTATAATACACTGTTTGTAATATTCTGATTTCCAAATTCAAGACACAACCTGCACATGAAAACAGTAGGTGACAGAACTGATTAAATTCAAATCAGTCCAGCAAATCATAATTAATTATTCCTACCCGTTTAAGGATAAGGTATTTTGTAGAAAATTTCTTCAAAATCAGGTATGTAGCACCTCTGTTGTTAAAGCAGTGGTGAATTTTGGCTGCATCATCACAGTCATGTCTCGTTGCACAAATGGGCTCCAGCAGGTGACCAAGCAGCATCATGCTGATGCACCCAGCTCTCACCCTGGGTATTCATTTAGAAAACTAAAATTATTTTAGTTTCTGTGCATAAGAGAAATTTGAAGTAGGAGAAGGGTGGGGTAAGTAAGAGTATTTGAAATTTTAGTAAGCTGTTGACTAGCAGCACCTGGCAAGATGTCTCAGAGGACTGAACCAAAAGCTGCGCTCCTGAATGTCCTTGAAAAACAGGGAAGAACAAGATCTAAAATTTTAGCAGCATAAGGAACTTGGACAAAAAGTGGCCTTCACCACGAGTGTGGTACTGAAAGAGAAGTTAAGGGGTACTGTGGGATTCATGTCAGCTATGATAGTGAAGGTCTTCCTGAAAGCTTGGGGATTTCTTTGCTACTTAGAACTGCAGGTAAGATAAAAGAAATGAGAAGATGGTCAAATGCATTAGGATATCTGTTCATATTTCTTGTTAGGAAGAGACACAGATAAGAAATACTTATCATTTGAATCATCACATTTATTGTCCATGGCTGATAGTTCTTGCTGACACAGTGTGTTTCATTGAGTATGTGCACTAAATAGTGCCATGCTGTCCAGAAATTATCCATTGATCTTCAGAATTGTGTTCTTCACTCATTTGGTGACTTGCTTGTGTGTTCTCTGGAATTGGAGTCATGCTGGTTTTAGGATGCCAAAGCCATTGCTAATGCTTGAACTTCTCAGTTTTTGTTTTCACTGCCCGTTCTTTTTTATGCAGCCATTGCAATCTGGCTCACCCTTCTGAAAGCTCCAAATATGAATTGTGAGGAAAGAATTTCAAACAGTATTACTATAGTTGGGACTTAGAACTTCACCAGTATTTCACTGTACCCCAAGGTACAGAAGTTTTATTAAACTTCTCCTTGCCATGTACTGTGATTACATAGCAGAACTGCCCTTTCTGCATTTTTTCTTGAAATGTCAATGAAATTAGGGCAAAACAGGTGTTTGGAACAAAACCTTCTGGAAGGAAGATCTGATAGCCTAGGAGAAGATTTGTCAGGGTTTTGAAATGGATTAGCTGGCAGTCCAAACTCTGGCAAAGAAGGCTTTCTCTGTGGCTAGTTAGCTGGATGTTGCTACTAGCTGTGCTTTAGAAGGCTGTGGAACAGAAAGGGATCATACCAAGATTTCCTAGAATTTGTACCAAAGAAAGAATTTTGCTGGAAGGCAGTGCTAGTACACTTCTGCTTCTTTGGTCCACACAGCAAGCTCAAGGATGTCTTCTTTTCTCTGGTTGTGTTTGCCCTGCCAAACAGTTTTTACAGAGAACAGGAATTTTTTAAGGACATCCAAACATGCCTCTTCAACTAGGTTACCAACTAGTATGTTTTGGGAGTTTACTTTTTCACTTCTGTAACCAAAGTTGGAGGAATTACATCCTGGAATTCTAACCTTCTTATTTCCTGAAGCCATTTAAAAATCCTAGAGAAAAGTATCAATTCAGCAATTTAAGACTTTAAGACTGAAGGATTCTGACAGGGAGTTCTACAATTGCCAGTTCAAAATTGGTTTACTGTTTCTCCATTGTTTTTATCTCTCACAAAAAATGCTTCATGCTTGTTTTCACTTGGATTCTTAGAAAAGCAAACATTTCGTTAATAATCAAGAAATTAATTTTTAATAAATGTTTCATAATAAACAGTTCCCACATCTCCTGTGCATTGAACCACCAAAAAATGTAAGATTTCAAATAAAATCTGTATCTGTATGAAAGAGGTGGTTGCTGTCAATGCACTGAAAAGTACAATCAGAAAGTTTAAAATACTTAACATTAAGTGAAATGAAAATATTGTATTTTCTATGTTTTCCTTTTTCATAGTTTAAATATTTGTATTAGAATATATATTCCATTGACAAATGCTGCCTTGGAGGAAGCACTTTACTAAATCAAGCAGGCTTGAAATCTCAGAATCTCCTGGGCTTTTCCGACTTTCTAGCAACATTCTTCCTTGATCACACAGATTTGATGTGTTAATCAAGGTGGACACTGCTCTACAACATGCTTCTGAATCATGCACAACATGTGTCTTTCAGTTTCAGTTTTGTTCAAGTATTCTTTTCTATGAGCTGCTTATCCTTGGAATTACTTTATCGCTGGAATTTTTTTTCTCCAGCAAAATGGGATATTTCTGATGACTGCTCTAGTAACATGGTTTTTTCATGATGTGCAGTGTGCCTAATTCTGGTTGTTGTTTCAAGGTTGGTTTCTGGATTAAGCAACTTCTACAACAGCTTCTGTTAATGTTGTTAAAACTGCACTACTCTTTGAAACATAACTGAAGATTTACATTCCAGCCTATTAAGGAGCAGAGAGGTCTGGCAGTGGAGTTGGCAGCGAGGGATTTTAGGTTCTGTCAAGTTCACCAGCACAGCTAGCACAGTGCGTCATCTGTGCCTGAGCATGGAAAAGCCCTCGCTGGCTGAATTCGAGATTCAGAACCTTTTAATCAGAATTTCCTCAGAAAAACCCACAAAACACCCCTTGTCATCCTTGAAATTCTGCAGCCATTGCAGGTCATCCCAGAAATATCCTCTTCCAGCAGCTGACACTTGTTTCATGGATCCAGAAGTGGGGCTGCACCAACGAAGCTGATCCAAGAAAACTTCTTCCAGGAGCAGCTGGTCAGTGTCGGTCGTGCTGTCCTCTGGTGCAGCTGTGCACAGACCATCTGGTGCCCCTGCCAAAAGTGTAGGAAAGGTTTTCAGTAATATCAAGGTTGGCTTAAAAAGCCCAAAGCTGTCCTGCAATAAGATGTCAAATATGTATTGAAGAGACCCCATTTTGGGCAGTTGTGGAAAATGCCTCTGCCAGGGGCAGTGCTGCAGCCAGGCAAATATGAGATTGGGTTCACCTGCCAGAACCCTGTGGATGCATTGCACATAGATAGAGATGCATAAAATTGGCATCAGCTTTCTTGCCAATAATTTCTATCCGTGCTGGTTGAGCACGCTCTTTTCTCTTTATGTATTTATTTAGGTTTTTTGTGATTCTTTCAGTTGTGCTCTGTCCTGATAGTCTCTTGGTTCAGATCCATAAGCTTTCTAATTGTTTTGTTCTTTTGCCCCTGCTATAACTCTCTGTGAGACTAATGTTTTAGGATTTTTGACTTGGTTTGACATGTATAGCACAGCACGTGGCTCCTGGTGCTGTCCTTATGTAGTTCATGTTTCCACATGGAGTTACCCTGTCCCTTGTACAGAACTTTCTCTTTGGGAGGCTCGGGAGTATTGTAAATCAAGAGCAACTCAGACGTTGGAGAGGGAGAGAAAATTATGCATCTGACTCCATCATCAGAAGGTTAAATAATTACTTTATTATTCTATATTATATACATTACATTTAAACTGGATCTGCCTCGCACTCACTCTTGCTCACAACTGCACACAACTGCGCTCATCTCCAGTTCCTCTCGTGACTGTCTCGTGGCAGTCCAATGCACACACCCTTCTTGGCCCTGATAGGCCAAGGGAACAAAACATCCTCACTTTGAGTGAACAATCCTCATATTGCATTCTACTTTGGTACAGCAGCAAGCGAGATAAGAATTGTGTTTTCCTCCTTCTCTGCTCATCCCACAGCTTCTCTCTGTTCAGAGGACATGTGAATACCACACAGGAGGCTCTTTCAGTCTGTGTCTGCCAGGCTGTGATGCCAGTCAGCAGCAGTCCTGCCCTCCAGCGTATTTACCACTCTCCCAAATTTGATGTCAGTCAGAAATGTGGTGAGGGTGCATTTCATGCCATTTTCCATGTTGTTAATAAAAACATTCACCTCAGTATCTGGCCCTGAAAATGGGATTCAGAGCCACCTGCTTGTTAAACCTTGAGCCTGACAGTGCAGTCAGTTTTCCACTCTTTCCTCCAGACTTTCTCTCCCAACTTGTCCCCAAGGGTACCAAAGGAGCCTGCAAAAGACGAGCTGCTCTTTCCTCAGATACAGAGCTTGGTATTTCATTGAAGAAAATGATCCTGTTTTCCTTGGTCAGTTGGTTTTTTGTGTTCTAAATCACTTTTGTGTTCTTCCCGTGTCTGGAAATGCTCTCTATGAGGACTTGCTCCCTACTGTCCAGCCTGTAGCTCCCCCAAACCTGTTCCTTGTCTTCTTTGAATTATTGTCAAAGGTTTTATTTCTGGTTCCCCAGAAAATCAGTTGGCAAGAGACTGAGTCTCCCAAGGGGAGAACCTTGAGGATTAGAAGTTCTCTTTCCTAAGATGATGTCATTGAGGGTTCTTAGCATAAATAAAAAATTATTATGCTATTCAGTGGAAAATTTTCAGTGAGCCCTACTTCCAAGTTACATTTCATCAGACACTGTTCAGTTTCTCCATGGTGAACTAGACCCAAAATCTTTTGGTAGCTGCTCTGAACTGAGCGTCAGCTCATTACGTGACAGAAGATGGATGTAAAATTCCATTTCTCTCCAAATGTTTTTCTTCTAAAGTGAAAAACTGATTTTTCAGTGAATCACTTTACATACCCTTATAAATCTGATTAATTTTTTTTAGGAGTTCATTCCTGTTAAGTTGTAAAAATTGTATAGAATGTGCTCTGATGATGTGATGCATTTTTATTAAAACTATGTGAAATTGCAAAATCACATGAAACTTAGAAAAGAACAATAAAAAGTTAAGCAAGTGAATGTGTTTGTACATATTTGAAAGTTTATGAAAGTATATGTATTTGAAAGTTCTTGCTTTAAAATTTAGGAGAGGAGATGCTGCTGGGAGTAAGGATGTGTCCTGTGTACTTGTGAACTGATTTGTAAATATGTAACTGGGCTATACTGTAATATAGCATCTATTTTAATAGTTCCTTTGATGTCTTAAGCATTTCTGTGTTGTTCCCTAACTCAGTTAAACAGGCTGTCTGTACAGCAGTTTACAGAGTATCCTGTGTTAATGTTTTGCAGTGGCTGCAGAAGTGTTTTGGTCTGCCAGGGCTCCAGGAGTACGCTGCAGTTCCTAGATAGATTATCAATTAATCACCCTCTCCAACTGAGCAGTTAATGGGTATTGATCACTTTTTTATCATGAATTGCAAGGTATTCTATCCTTTGAGTGTTGTTTGTCAAAACTTTTTACAAATTGCTGTGCAGGACCTTGTATCACAGCTGGTGTAGTTTAAGGTTTGGACAGAGTCACTGTGAATGAAGCCCTGCTGTGAAATAAAAGTCAAAAGGCATCTTGGCATCCCAACCATTTCCTTGGGAGAAGATTACAGCCTGAGTATGTTGAACTTTATTGCCATGGGCCTCATGACAGTATTCAGAAACATGCATGGCATTTCTGTTAAAGAAACTCAGATGTGCTGAGACGCGAGGGATGGCATTCTTGTTTTTATCAGTATCTTGCAAAAAAAGTTACATGTTTTTAGGCTTCTAGAGTACAGAAAAATACAGTGACAACTGTATTATTTATGCACATAAAAACTGAGGTTCCTGATCTCCTAGCTGTAATTTGTAAAGAGGAGGAGGAAATGACTAACCTCAAGCCTAGACGGAAATGTGTTTATTGAGAAAGCGTGGGGGCTGTGGGGGCTTGACAGCTCTTCTTTGAGTGAAATGTTGTTTCTTGTTTTCACTTGCTGTGAGATCAGGAGTAGGATGGGGCTGCACAGAGAAAATCTGTTGCATTTGCTAGCCTGTCAATGTGTGGAGTAAAGCACAAGGAAACTTAGAAATCATTGAACACTATGTGCTTGTGTGCATCTGAACTGCCTTGATTGAATCCTGTTCCTTATACCAATGTGCTTCAAGGGCAGGCAAACTTCTGATGATTCAGGGCCAGGTGAAGACAAACATGAAGTTCCTCAGGAAGTAAAATACCTCTAAAATAAAACTGGATCTCCTGCCTGGAATGGCAGCTCTACAATATCTTGCATCCTGTTGCAGACAGGATAGGTTCCTTAATTAAATGGTTATTGCAAAGTCTCCTGATCAGGCAGAAAGACCACAAAGTCAAAAGAAATCAGTGAGGATTCTCCTGGGCTGGGTGCTGTTCCTTTGTCTTCTGCACTGGCATCACTCTGTGATGGCCACAGAGGGTGAGGAGGCTGTTACATGTGGCAGAATTCAGAGCACGGGTCAAGTCTGTGATCTGGACTTTGTGTTCAATCATTGCTGTCAGCCCAGGTAGCAGTATGAGAAGCTGCTCACTAAAAGCCCAGAGATCAGATCAATGTTAAAAAACGAAACCACAGACAATAAGAGTGTCCTTGTCTTGGTTTTATTAATGTGAATCCCTGTAGCAGTGTTTAGGCAGAACAAAAATAAAATTAAAAGCTTGTGTTAATGAGCGACACACAGAACGTATTAGGGTCATTTATGAAGGAAGAGTTGGTTTTTGCAAATTAATACTTTTGAAAAGCTCTTTGTATTCTTATCAGGACAAGAAGTTTTAAAAATAATGAGAATTTTGTAGGGCAGCGTCTCCCCAAGTTTTGAGTTTGTTCTTACAGTTCTGTCAAAAGGTAAGGCAGCAGGTAGTCAGCTCTGTGGACTTCCTCAGTATGTGTGCTTTTCATCCTGTTTTTCAGGTCCCAGAAGAGTTCCGCTTAATAAAATGTAGCTGCTTCAATAAGGTTTGATTTCACCTTTGTCAACAAAAAAAAAAGGAAAAGTATGATCCCACTGTAAAGCAAAGCAGCAGCTGGCAGTGGTGGTGACTTCACTAGACAAAGCTCTATATGAATATTAGCAGGAAAGTAAATGCACATGAATTTTCATTGAAAAAAATCAATTTTGCTTATGATTCTAATAATGAGATTTAAACTTTCTGGTGATGTTAATTATGTGATGCTAGTAAAGGTAATATAAGTGATTATTGTCATATTGGCATTTATTTCAACAAACTGTGATTTTAACTACGGCTTTATCTGTGAAGTTAAAACGTGTAAGTTAAATACTTTTTAAAGTTCTTTTGGAAATTCCAACTAGGACTGTGGTTTCTCAAGACAGCATATAATTATATTAGCTATAATCAGATATTGTTAAATTGGCAGTTTACTTGCATTTTTGATTCTGCAAAGACTGAGTATAAAAGACATTGATGGTAACATCAGTTTACATAGAACAGGCTTTCTTTGATGAAAACTCATTTGTAATAGTTCAATTGCATTAATATTGTATTTGTATATAAATGAGTAAAATCTATGCAGTTTATCTAATAAAAATTAAAAATAACTTCATTAATATTAAGGTATGGTTATGAATAACACTGCAGTTCTACCTGATGAATCTCTATTCCTTTTAGCAAACAAAATATTTTTTCTAAGGTGGGCTGTTGAATTCTCTTACTGCTTTAGACAAAAGTAGTAGCTTGTGCATTAGGATTGACAGTTCATATTTCCAAAATATAAACTGCATCAATAATAAAAATTCTGTGATTTAGTAAAACCCTGCCCACATAATACATCTGTAAGAATTGGGATTAAAACCTGACACCAGTGAAGTAATGTGTTGAATTTGTAACTAATGTTTCACCTGTAATTTGTAGCTGATGTTCTGCACATAGTTACACATGCTGACTTAACAGTTCTTGGGTTAGTGCTTTAAAAACACATCTGACCCTAAAGTTTCTGGCTTTCTTTTTTTTTTGGGATTCATTTTGAGCTTAGTCCTGCAGGGTGATGAATGCTCTTCGTATGCCTGAAAATTGACTTCAGTTATTCTCAAGAGGGACAGTGCAGTGTTGAGCAGCATTTTTAACAGAGCATGCACGCGTCCTCCTGTGCTGCCAAAAAGGTGTGGATCAAGTGCTGCCATATTCAGCTTTTTAGTTTGGATGCATTCACTGCATGCTACAGTGATTTCATGTGATAGTCAGGCCTGTGGGGAATTCCATGTATTTGTGGTGTTCCTGAATGTAAGGCAAAATTGGATCCCAAGTGTTTGGCATACTCAGATTTCTGTAGATTATTTAAAAAGTAGTGCCTGTTTGAAAAGCTTAGTGCCTGAAGCAGAATGGGTTTTAGTGCAGGAAGATACTGATCAGGTAGCAGTTAATGAGAGAGACTATCAAGATGAATTTAAGAAGAAAATTCCATCTTAAATGTTATCTTGATGTTCTGTACATGTATTCTAGATTTTTATCACATGATTAAGAGAAAGCAGAAATCCCTAAGTGTAAGTTGTTGTTTCATGCAGGAAGAGGGGTAGTTTTTGTGCACTGTCATGGTGCTTCACTGGCTTGGGCTTGCTCTTGTGGGATATCAGAGGGGGCTTAACAGCCTTCTTGAGCCTGCATGTCCAGGAGCAGATCAGGGAAGATCTTTTTCCCAGCTGTTCATCACTAGGACCACACTGCAGAGGGCATCTCAGCTTCATGATGGTGTACAGTTCATGATGGTGTACAATTCCTGATGATGTACAGTTCATGATGGTGTACAATTCCTGATGGTG
>VYZP01072712.1:0-25195 GCA_013400635.1 Hypocryptadius cinnamomeus | reverse complement strand
AACTCTCTCCTCCAGCACCAGAAGCCTAAGTCACCTACCAGATTCCAAAAGCCATCAGTGCTCCCCCATATCAGCCCCATGTGTCCAGCCAAGCAGCCAAACCCTGTAACTTCCAGGCTCTCAGCTCTGCAATCTGATGGCAATATGGAACCACCAGAGTTTTGCTGCATATTTAAACTGACTGGAGTATAAAAGTACTTCATATGTCAAAGTAAGTGATGTAAGGAAAAACATTCTCCTTTTATTATTCACTTGTCAATTCAGTGTAGCAGAGCTATTTTAAGTGTACATGAATTCCTGTAACCTATCCAATCTGCTACAGAGTTCAGCAACTGTCTGGATATAGGATCAGTATGGCCAGAACAGTGTGCCAGGTTTTCACTCAATTAGGCATGCACTCAAAGCAGTACTCTGCATATGTCATGGTGGAAGTCTGTATTTCACTTTCAAAGGACATTGGTTTTTTGGTGATTAATTTGCTGAAAATAATTTTTGTTCCCCAGATGAGTTTCAGCTTCATTTTGTGCAAATTAGGTGGAAAAGCTTTGATTATTTTATGGTATTTGATTTTTGTCTACTTCTGTAGCAGCAGTAAGAGTATTTTGCACAATTGGTAAAGACATTATATATAAGGCAGCTGGATTGCATTGTTTCAGGGGTCTAAATTAATTGCCTACAACACATATATGACATTTCCAGTACTTTGGTTTGTCTGTAAAATTGAGAAGCTGAGATTTCAGTGCAACATTTCTTTTAAGTATGGCATTCTGCCTTGCAGCTACAATGCAAGTAAACAATTAATTAGTTCCACTCATCTTAAAACAGCAGTGTTGTAATTTATTCCTAACTGAGATAATTTTGTCTTCCTTGTCATATACAGGAGAAGAAAAAAAAATATAGAGAGATAATACTTCCACACTACAAGTCCATGTACTGCTGACATGGAATATGTGGAGAATTTCATACTCGAAGGAAGGAATGGAAAAATAATCTAATGTGTTGTTTATATGGTGATGATATATATCTTTGAGACATATGTTAGCTCTTGGAGTATTGAATGCTCTCTAGGTGAAGATACATTGCTCAGTTTTTATAAAGATATTTTTATGTATATTTTGGATAAAAGCCCGAACTCTTTCAAATAATTTGAGCTAAGGGATTAAGTAGGTAACCTGAAATTGAGGATGGATTATTTTATACCTGGTTATAAATAATCATGTACAGAAATAAGATATGTATTTCTTTGAAAGCTGTTGCACATTTCTAAAGATTGGAAAGTCAAATTTTAAGTGGGAAGTGTTCTTGTTAAGTGAAAAAGTACCAAGAATATTTATCATATATTGAACTAAAAATATGTATACTAACTTCCAAATGGGGATTAAGGATGTGGATAACAATAGGGAATAATGCAGAAATAGAAAATTGAAAGCAGCTGAGGCTGTGTCCTTTAACCTTATGCTCTGAGATCTTACAAACTAATTTGGGTTTGCTATATACATATTGCAATACCAAGAGGCATCATTGAACCATTTATAGAGTTTTCCAGTGCCCATTTTTGTTAGTTTTCCTCTACCAGGTTGGAAGTGTGTTATGAAGTGTGAGCACTTGCCAAACTCGTGTTGTCCATGCACAGTTAGCATTCATGCATTTGTGCAGAGTTAGACACATTGGAACCCTCAGTAACTCTGTGCAGAATTAAACCTTCACAACTGTGAACTTGTTGTGTCCCTTTTCAGAATTTATGTGTAAGCAGTTTTCTAAATGCTGCTGTATTTAACTATAATGGACATTGGTATTCCATTTAGGTGAGCTTGATTAAAGCAATAGAAGAGGAGGGATTTGTTATTGAGAAATCACAAAGGTTGAAATAGACTTTAAAATTATGAGAAGCAAAATAGCCTTGTGGTGAGTTTTTTTGGTGTGTTGTTTTAAACCTACAATCCACAGTCACTCTGCAGCCATTTAAGAACAAAGAATGAGATGGATACAAGTAACATCCTAATAACCCATAACATTGTTGGTTTTGTAATGTAGATTTCATATTTCTGCTATCACGATTGGCTAGTGCCAGGTTTTTGCTAGTTGCTCTGTTTTAGATAACTCTGATATGTTGAAGGCATAAATGTAAAGTCTGGCAGAGGAACACTTGAGATATTTCAATTTTGGCATTTGGTCAGTTGTTGCAGTTGATAGGAGTGGTTTGAGTTGCAGGGTGCCCACTGTAACAAAGATATTAAAAATTTTAAAATTATTTGTTCAGCTGGAAATGTTGGTTGTCCATTGGTCATCCAGGGGCACAATGGTGGTGCATTTGTCTAGTACAATTATGTGAATTATTGTGTTCTTTAGTGGTGGCAAAAAGAGCTGCTAAAAAAACACCTGATCACTTTTTTTAAAAGTATAATTTTTAACTCTTGTTGGCTATTTTTTGTTCTTTTTTTTTTTTAATGGTCATAAAAATTCAAGTAGTTTGTTTTTCAAATATCAAGTTACATTCCAATTCTGCTTTCTTTTAAAAGACTTCCGTAATAAAATCACAACTTTCATCAGCACAATTACTAGTTGATTTTCTTTGGCATACCCTTCTCTGCCTAGAGAGACATGAATGACACACTTGACTGTTGAATGAGGCATTCAGAGACTTGAAGAGCATGGGTTTTCATCTTCTTTTAAAGTTAACCTTGTGCCAAACTTTTGTAGAGGCCGTGGAGGTGATTATTTCATATTGCATAAATGTCACTTCCTTCACGTAGACGTTTTGAAAGGGCATTCTTTGGTCATCACATCACTTCCATTTTAGTCAGGTTTGCTCTTGACCCAAATGGAAGCAAGCTGCCTTTTTATTGTGTCCTAAATGAGGAAAACTTTCCTTATTATTTATAAACTATGTCAGTGAATTATTTCAGACATATAAGTGAGAAATTGGCTAATAAATTTCTAAAGTGGGAAGAATCACAGCATTACTTGTGGAGGAGAAATCATGAGAAGATAGATAGATAGATAGATAGATAGATAGATAGATAGATAGATAGATAGATGTGTGTGTATACATATATATACACTCATAAATATGTGTTGTTTTTACATGATATTGAATGATTAAAGATTCCATTGTGTGTCAGGAGGATGCCAGAGGGACTCCATGAGGCAGAAATTAAATTACAGTGCATAAAGTGGCTTTGCTCATTTTCTTCTTTATTTTTTTCTTGCAGGATTGTTCATCTTCAGAAGAATACAGCATTGCTGCAGCATTGCTGCCTCTGACAACTGCCTTCTATAGGGTGAGTTTCTATTGCAGCCACTGCTATTTTGTATTTTTTTTGCATCACATACATTGTTAAAATGGAGAAAGAGATGACAGGAGATACATGACAGGCAGGAAGATTAATTCTAAAGTTTATTAATGTCAATGGAAATCATCAAATAGACTGATATGGACATTACTCCAGAAGGACACTTATTGATGTTGGGTCATTATGATTATGAGACGTACACCCAGAACTAAATGCAGGCTATGTGATGGGTTAGAGAACTAACTAATATATTGAATTATATTTAGTCACTAAAATAATAGAAAATAATAATTTCTGATGTTACTATGTAAGAACTATTTATTGCAGTACTACTGTGTTTAGTTTGGCATGGTAAACTTGCACTCACTGGTGAATATAATACAATGGTCACTGTAGTACAGTTGGCCAATAAAGTACTTGGCCAAAAGTACAAGTGAAGTTTTCAGTCTGTGTAGTTGTTAATTTTGGAGGATATTGTGACTGGGTTGTTTTAACTGTGTATTTGTTTTCAATTTCTTGTTTTGGTTTCTTTTTGGGGGGAAAGTACATAATGATTGATAGTGGCAAAATACAATATAAAAGTAAATACAGAAATGTAAACAATGCACATTTTGTAAGTAATTATCTCAGAAGCAGAAGTCTTATAGTATGACTCTACTTATTTCAATGTCCCAATACATTAGTGTTTTCACCAGTTCTGGGTAGCTCCAGTCCTGCTTTTTAGGATGTACATACCTGAGGAGATAAGTTCAGAATGTGGACTGGCTTGCAGTATTAAATAAACTTTGTTTAATTTGAATGTTATAATACAACCCAGTTTGGGAAATAAGTGCTTGGTCATTGGTAATTGGTACACTGATATTGCAAAACAGGAATTGCTCTGGCAGCTTATCTACACATTAATGGTACAGCAATTGAAAAATGCAACCTTCCACCTTCAGTCAGTCATTTTTAGTTTCAATTATATATTCTAATCAATTTTTGGGGTTTTTTAAACTAGAAAAATATTCTGTCATGTTGTTTTTAGAATAAAAATTGTCCAACTTTACCAATCATAGAAACCAGAATAATCTGTTGAAGGCAAGAGCAATTTTGACAAACTTAAATGTGTAGAAGATTTCCTGACATTTATTTAGAGTAGTACTTAACAACTTGTATGGAGCATGAAGTGGCAGGGTTTATTCCTCTTCTACTTCTTTGAACTGTAAAAAAGTTTTATTTAAATGTGTTTTAGTTTATAGCTGTACATAATACCCCACAACTGCTTTTAGGGAGGAGTGTATGGAGTATTTTCATTCTCTTATGTAAAGTAGCATGGTGAGATGTTAAATTTTTCAGTCCCAGCAAATTGACTTTCTCCCATCTTTAGATCCAAGTTTATCTTTCTCTGTTCCCTCTGTTTTGAGTCCTTCAGTAGCAGAATTGTTGTTTCACATTTGCTGCTGCCACAAATACTTAATTTGAGGGAAGAGATAATGAGCTATAGAAATTTCCCTCTTCCCTATTTTACTCTTACTTATTTACTGCATAAGTTCTACATTTTTAAGAAACTTCTGTTTTCTTTTATTTTCTGGTTTTTAGTTTTGCTTATAAGAATAGCCAAGAGAGTCCACACAGCTCTTTTCCTTGAGAGGTACAGGGAGTAAAAGACAACAAAAAGAGACTTTTTAATGTAGTATCATTAGTTTTGAAATAAGCCTAAACAAGTTTTGATTTCACCATCAAGCAGAGCAAAAATCTGGATTGACTATAAAATATATTTAAGTAATTTCATTTACACACTTGTATTTTTTGGTAGAAGTACCAAGATCTCACACCATTTCTCTCACAGAAAGTTCTCTGAAATATTTTTTTAATAGCCTGGACTATTTAACTCTAAAAATACACTCAGGAAACTGTGAGTCCCTCGATGGAAGAAGCATGATGAGTTTTTTAATGTGCCTGACCTGAACTAAAAATTAAAATAACCTGACTATTAACTTGCAAAAGCCAGCTGTTAATGCATAATAGAAAAAGAATTTTGTTTTTCCCAGATCTAATCCTCAGGTTCAGTGATGGTCCCCTTTGGTATGTCCCATTAGATACAATTCTTTGGCAAAAGTACTTATTTTGGCATACAACTATTCATACTAAACACAAACTGACACGCTGTTCGGAACATAAGATTATTACACGAACTTTGCAGTGATTAGTTAAAAGTCAGATTAACAGTTTAAGGTTCAGTTTGAGTAGAACTTACACTTTTGAGTAAACTAATTATTTTTGAGTAAAAAATTATACTTTTTGAAGGATCTTTTAGCTTCTCTAGAGGTTTTCAAAATGTGTCAGAGACTAGAGTGAATATGTTGTACCTGGCTTGAGCCTGTGCTTCAACATGAAGAATTATAATTTATAATTCTAATTATCATTTATAATGATAATAATGTTATTATATGGCCTGTGCTATATGATTGTGTTGATGCTTCCCAAGGATGAAGCGGTGCTTGGCAGGGTGCAGTTGTTTTGTTGGTGTTTCTGTTCTCAGAATACCATGTTTAATGCCAGCAGCCTGTTAAATCTCATTTCACCCACCCCTTTTGAGAGTGGACAATGTTCTTAGTAGCCAGGAACAGACAGGAATTGTGCATCTAACAGAGGCACAGGGTTCCATTTATGTGTGCATTGGTGTCATTGCACAGGCAGTGCTCCAAATCAAGTTACCAGTGGTAAAATCTGTAATAAATCTAAAAGCATAGCAGAGTTCTAAGAGTCTCCAGTGTTCAGTCCAGTCTGATATTTCACCATCTATGTTTGCTGTAGCATTGTGATGGGAAATTGTGGTGGGATTTCATGTTGCAGCATTTCATTGTTAGTGTCATTCCTGTTGCTTCCAATGAAGTAGTATAAAGAAGTTACACTACTTCACAGTTCCTTTATGGAGCTACTGTTGTGTTCATGAAATGTTAGGTTCCATTTTATTTATCCAAGACAAAGCAGAGCACAAATGAAACAATTACCTGTTCTTCCTGAATAACTTCACTGTGTTTTACTGAACACAATGCAGTCACCAAGTGTTTGAGGTATATAAATCATGAGAAGGATGTGGTTTTGTTTGAGTCCAGCAGATAAGCCAAGAAGCTGAGCAGTAACACAACTTAAGACTTGGAGGTGATGTTGGTAATATTCTGGAAGGGTTGTGTCATTTATTAGCCTTGAGGGATTTTTAAATATTTTTGGTAAAACAGCAGAAAATTTAAAGAAAGGCGCAAGCTGGCATGATGTAACCCATCTTGTCTTAATGCCTTTGCTTATTTAAAACCTAGTCTAGGGTATTTCTGCACAGATCCAATTAAAATTACAAGAAACATCGTGCTGTGTACAGCTTGCTAGGAGCTCTTGGGATGTCTGGTGAAATTTCAGAATTCTCCCTGAAGTCTGGTGAGTGATCTATTGTGAAACTTGATCAGGCAGGATTTGATCACACTCTAAGTCAGAGCTGATGGGATTAAAGTCATAGACAGGAAGTCAGCACTGGTTGCATATTTGTGGCCTGGAGTAATAATTGAATTTTTCTAGAAAAAATAGTCCCAATGCTTTTTAAAATTTTTAAATATTGGACACAAGCTGTTAGCAAAATGTGACTCATCAGTGACAGTGGACTTTGGTGTGTACTGTTAATGTCACAAAAACAAACAAATTCTTGCTTCTGGGTTAGAAAAAGGTTTTAGTTTACTATTAGTAATACTGTCGGAATTTTGTTTAAAATTTAAACAATATAAATAAAATGTATTTATACGTGAAGATAAAAGAATTTTTCCATGTTTTCATGGTACCAATGACCCATACTTATTTGGTATGTGCTCACTTCTTCTGTGTATCAAGTGGAAATGTAGTATTCCTTGGTGCTGTGGAAAAGAGCTCTTGTTCCACGTGGGGGAAGAGAGGAGGAGAGGAAAGGGACCAGTTTGAATCACATTTTCCTTGCATTAACTGATGCAGGAACAGTTTGGTGCTTGCACAACCAGCATTGTCCCATCCCCAGGCTTTGGGCGCCCTGTTTGTCCCTGGCTCCCCGCCAGGCTGGCAGGATGTGGTGAGCCCCACGCTGCCTTGCTGGCAGCTCCAGTGCAGCCAGGCAGGAGCGGAGGCAGGCTCCAGTTCCAGCCTGTCCTGGACAATGGCAATGACAATGGCAATGGCAATGACAATGACAATGGCAATGACAATGGCAATGGCAAGGACAATGGCAATGGCAATGACAATGACAATGGCAATGACAATGGCAATGGCAATGGCAAGGACAATGGCAATGGCAATGACAATGACAGTGACAATGGCAATGACAATGGCAATGACAATAGCAATGGCAATGGCAATGACAGTGACAATGACAATGGCAATGACAATGACAATGGCAAGGACAATGACAATGACAGTGACAATGGCAATGACAATGGCAAGGACAATGGCAATGACAGTGACAATGGCAATGGCAAGGACAATGGCAATGACAATGGCAAGGACAATGGCAATGACAGTGACAATGGCAATGGCAAGGACAAATGCAATGGCAATGACAAAGGAATGGCAATGACAATGGCAAGGACAATGGCAAGACAATGGCAATGGCAGTGACAGTGGCAATGACAATGACAATGGCAAGGACAATGACAGTGGCAAGGACAATGGCAAGGACAATGACAATGGCAATGACAGTGACAGTGACAATGGCAAGGACAATGGCAATGACAATGGCAAGGACAATGACAGTGACAGTGACAAAGTAATGACAATGACAATGGCAAGGACAATGGCAATGACAATGGCAAGGACAATGACAGTGACAGTGACAAAGGAATGACAATGACAATGGCAATGACACAGCAGCAGAGCTGCCACCCCGAGGTCCCCAGTGCTGCCCCAGGCAGGGGCCACCCCTCCATGTGCCCTCCCTGGCAGCTCTGCTGATCCCTGGCACTCTGCTCAGTCCCTCTTGCATCCCTCACCCACTGAATGTTGGGCACAGTCGTGTTCCCCTCTCAAGCTGATTGTGCAGATTGTAGTAAATTTTTTTTACCCCTCAGGGATCTTTTCCAAAATTTTGCTACTGAAATGTTGTGGTTAAACTGGGTATGATCATCTGTGTTCCTGTGCCTTTCTACCACATTGCACAGTCCACAGTAACACTTGCAAATTTTCTGTTGTTTGGCATTCAGAAGTGTTTGAATAAATAAAAATACACTAGTCTAAGAGTAAAGGTTTTTTCTGTGTAGGTATTGTTAATGGGCTTCCACATTTATAGACAAGCATTTCTTTAAATGGCAGTATTCAGAGCAGTATTATTTTTCAGAATCACAGGTTAATTAGAAAATTAGAAATTAATTTAAATTTCTGAGTCAGTTGTTTTTAATGGTTTGCTGTATGCTTGGAAAGTGCTGATCTGGTTTAGGCGAAAAATAACCCAAATGCAACAAAATTTCTCACAGTTTGGATGTATTACATTCAAATTGACATTTGTCTTTTAGCAAGATGTACTGGAAACTGCTTTTGAATTTTTATGTGACTAAATTATGTAATTCTTGGGAGGGAGAGAGGGAAAAACTGATTTTTAATTGATTTTTTTAAATGCTTCTAAGCCACAAATTTTCAAATAAAATTTCAGTTGGATACTGATGTGAATTTTTTTGTAGAGCTTGAAATGGAATGAGAGAAATGAGTCTGCAGCTTTGCAGGCTGGGGCTGGCTGAAATCCTTAGGATATGGCATCATTGGGCTGTTCATCTGCATGGCTGCCCATTTTTCATTTGCACTCCATGTTCCTGTACTTTTGTTGAGAATGAAAGAGAATTACATAAAATATTAGGCTTTTTTCAGAGTTTTTAAAAGAACATTTGGTGTTAATAATTTAACTTAAAATCTTTTAATATAGTACAGAACATTTATTTAGGTCATCTTAAGAATTATCCTGGCAGCATTTTTTTGAAGAAAAGGAATTTAGTCCAAGGGCTTTTTTTATAGTCTTCAAGGAGAATACAAAATTGTGAGTTAAGTAAGAAGTTGAATTAATAAAAAAATGTGAAACTGGAGTATTTTGTGTTAATGCCCCAATAGAAATAATTTGAATGTTTTCCATAGTGAATTATATGTGGTGTTTTGCATAGCACAGTAATAAAATGAAAGTAATTTGAGTGTGTACTTTCCTAGCTGAAATGGATTACCAAGTTTCAGTAACAGTTATGGCAGATGCTCAGTGGAAGAAAGTCTTTATTCCTTGAAATGCCTGAAAAAATGACTGCTCGACTCCAGAGCCTGTTGGCTGTAGGAGGGATTCCCACTTTCATGGATGAAGGCTTTCTCTGAAGATTGGAGGCACTACTCGTGAAATTCAGAACAGTTTATAATATTTTAATCATTATCATGAACCTGCCCCCCTTCCAAGAGAGACCCAGTTCAAGGTTAATTATTCAACAGAAGCTTCATAATTTGAAATGTGCTCTTTGTTGTGTAGCAGCAGCTGTGAAGATACTCCATGAAAGGCTGCTGTGGAAAATCTGTGATGGTGGGTGAAGAGTTGATGGCGTTTTTATGTCTTTGTCAGGCAGATTTTACAGTTAGTGTCAGCTGGAATCAGTGGAATATTGGTCCACCTACTGTGGAAAACAGTGGAATAATTTGGTACTAACATTATCTCTGTTACTCAATGACAATATTATATTAGTGTTTATTTCAGAATTTGTGTAAATACCAGGGAATTGCATAAAGCTATTGGATGATGCAGTTAATTTAAAAAAGCAAAATTAGTGGGGTTTTTTACATTTAACATGACTTTTGATTTTTAACTTTAATTTCTGCACAACTCTGATTGTCCCAAGTAATTCTCATAATCAGCAGCATGCTTTTAGCCTCCTGGAAAGCTAGGAAGACTTTCTGTAATGTGTTAGCTTTCTACACTGAAATATTTTCATTTTTGCACCTAGCTATTATACTTCCTTCTAAAACTTTCTGTCCTACTCTGGTGTGCTTGGATTAAAATCACTTCTACTTTAAAATTCTTCACTCTTGAATTGCTGGCTTTAATTTAGGAAACTCCCATCGTGAAAGACTTCCTTTATTGTCTTGGCAAGGAGTTTTGTCTGCTTCCATTAATTTTCTTTTTGTATCTCTATCCTGCCAGTTCTGATACTATCTTAGTCTATGGAAATGTTTTTGTGACTGAAATAGTATTAAGTAACATTATTTTTAGTACTAAAATTATTTTATTTATCCATTCTCAGAATGCTAATCCCTTTAATATAAAAATACATTAAGTTGCCTGCTTGAAAAGAACATGGCTGTATCATGGAATGGATAATAGAGAAGAAGCTGAACCACAAAGGAACATTTACAACATTATCAAGTGTCTATATGAGCATTGTTTGCATTCCTGGAAAATCCAGAAGCCTTAATTGTGTTGCTTTTGTACAAAATAACAGAAAAATGAAGATACTTACCCCCAAGAGCTTACAACATGCATTTGAAAGAAGTAATAATGCTTGAAGCCAGGCAGTGTGAAGCATTGGAAGGAAGCTGTGGCGTCATCATTATTGCTCATGATTCATGGCAGTCATCATTATTCATAATAATAACCATTACTGTTGGTGATTCTGTGCACCAGTAGGTTAATTAGGGCTGGAGCTTGAATAGACATGACCTAAAAGCAGGGTTTTATTGACTTTTGAGAGAGAATAATGTGGTTACTTGGCAGGTGCTTATGAATATGAGTGGGGTCATGGATGAGCATTTTTAAGGCAATGGTCAAAGTTCTGTCAATATTTCCAAACACTTCTCCAGTCAAAAGATTTTATTACATCCATTAAAAGTTATTTTCATATAAATATTATAGTTCAGTAAATTATTTTTGTAAAAGCAAACATATTTTTCGTGTTAAGACAGGAATCTGAGGATTCTTGTTAGTTATGATCGAGTGCTTCTACAGCATTCCTTGCAAACACAGGCACCCAAATGTCATCTCTGATCCTTAAGATTTTAACTTGTGCACTTTGCTTCTGAATGGACACATAATACATGCCTGTAGAATACATTTTGTGTCTCTGCAGTAGAGAATATCTCACTTCTAAAACTATTTTTAGGTGGGGGAAAACCAAATTAAACAGGAAAGTATAATACAACAGGTTAGCATATTAATGGGAGAAACTAAGTGGAGAATGTTTTTAACATGTGTCTTTACAAGGAATTTAGGAAATCAATTACTGTGGTAACGTTGCTCTGTTGAAGAAGCTGGCTTTCCCAGAATGATAACATAGTGGAAAACATAATTTAGCAATCTGTAGTTCCTTCCCTTAGTTCTTTAGTGGTTTGTGGGAGGAAGTACCTGATCAGGAAGAAAAAAAAGGAAATTTCCCCCAATTAAAGTGGACATAATGATAAATTTTGTAGTAAATTTGTGTTACTGAGGAACTGACTCACTATTGCGTAGAATAAGGAGAAATCTTTCTGTTGCATTTCCTCTATATTGGATCACTCATTTGTAACTGATTTCCCTTTGGCTTGTTTTCTAGAAATGATACGTAACTCTGGGTTAAGAATTTTAATTTTGTTTTTGCCCATCTCTTTACATTGTTACTTCTAGGGGGGATTACAGTGTTACAGAAATTCTGATTCACTTAGAATTTTCACCATGAAAGAATTTCTGGTGGCTTAATTAAAATCTAGTAAAGCTTCTGGGCTTAATGTGAAGGAATGTAAATGAAGTAACAGAGTCCCCCATGCATTTTCCATATGTGTAAGTTCAGCTTTGCCTCCTCATCACCACATCCTTATCCCTGTAGAATGGAACTTTCTGCATGAAAACACAATTTCCTTCATTGAGTTCCATTTCATTGTAGCATTATTATCTGATTTGAGCAGCGTTATTTTATGTTTCCATGAGAGAGCAAATGCTTACAGATGGTAAGGGAGAGAAATTGCTGATATATTTGTGTGTATTGCCTGCTGCTCTGGGAATATCTCAGTTGCTGTCCTAGATAGCTCATCAACAATTTAAACTGAGTGTGACCAAAGAATTGAGGTGTCACAAATGCTTTTCTCCCTTACACAGCCAAGTGATTTAAGCCCATAATCGGAGTTTTTATCTCCTGCTCTTGTTTTCATCCATATCCCTGCAGGTTTTTTTCCATTTGCTGGTTCTGTACCCTTCATGGCAATACCTACAGTTGGAATTCTTGGTAGGATGCTCTTCTTGGCTTCCTCTGATTATTAACAGCTCTCTGAGCTTGTGAATACCACATCAGCTCGTTGTCATGAGTGCATGACACCGTGCCAGTGAGAATTCACAGGGCAGGCGTGTGGCTCTCCTCTTCCTCGTGCACTGCACGTGCCAAAACTGCACCTTAGCATTTGGCAGAACAGTTCCTGACAATATCCTGCTCTGTAAGGCACTTCCATTCAGCACCTCCACAATCATTTTCTTTGTCTGTTGGTGAAACTGGATGTTGTTTGATCTCTCAAAGGAGAGTGCAAGTTCAGTTTTCTTGTCCTTACTTTCAGAATTCTTCATAATGTTGCAGTTCCTGATTTTGCCCATCCTCTTTCTTTCACCTGAACCATGTAGTGTACATATAATTTGTATTGCCAAGATGAGAATTACTACTGTTAAAATTTTATGAATTTGCAATTTATATTCCATATTGTACCCTTACATCTTTCAAATTTGCTCATCCTGTTCTTGAGGACTATTGTTTTGATACTTTCTTCAGATAAGGGAATGTTGCATATTGAGAGAAATTCAGAAATAATTTGACAAGTGAAGACAGAGAAAGTTCCCATAGAAGAAGGAAAATAGTAATTAAAGAACTGCTAGAATGAAGTGACAGAAGAACTTAAAGTAGTTATTTTACTACCCCCTTGGGGAATTACTTAGATGTTCTATTTAGCTGGGCTTTAAGTTATGTATCAGGTCACCAATAATTCTAAGAACCATTATTTGAATATAGATAAAAGCCATGAACTTGTGAGATTTACAGGGTTTATTTATTTCTGAGCACAGACCTGGATAACAACGTTGTTGCTGTGGGTTATTTTTGTGGGTAGAGCCAATGCCACCATTCCAGTGCACTCACAGGTGCACACTCACTGCTGAACCACCTGATCCAAAGGGATTCAGTGACTTTTTAGGAGATTTTCAAAATAACTGTGTCAAAAACTCTTTCAAAATAACTGTGTCAAAATAACTTGAAAACCTCTTCAGATGGATTCAACACTTCAACTGAGAATTTGTGAAATCTGTATCTTAACTAATGGATTTAACCCACCAAAACTTCATTGTGCTGTATAGAAGGAGAAAATTCAAACTATTTCTTATCCACTTTGTGGAGTTTAACCTTTTTCAGAGCTGTGAAGTTCTGGTATGAAAATGTCTTCTCTCTTTTTTGTGGGGTCTGAACATACGTCGTTCCAGACGATTTTAGTTTCCTTTCTTTCTTTGTATAACAGAACTATTTAAATCTCTTTTTATCTCTTTGGAGAAAGAAGTATATTATTATGTGTTTTATTTCATGTTACAGGGGACTTTGTGTTAGCATCTATCCATCTTGATAAATCTATGTAGAAATCTGGGGTATTCTGCATGGCTTTAAGTAATGTCTAGTAAATTACACATGACCTTCAGGAATCTAGGATTAGAGATCATGAGTAATTAGATGTTTAAGTGACTTTTGCCAGAAAATGTATACAGTAAATAAAGCTCCATCCAGAATTACATCCCATTTTTGCAAAATTCTAGAATTCTATTGCCCTCTGCTGGTTTAGTGTACCTGGCTGTGATTTGGTAGCGCTGAATTATGAGTGAATTGACCTTACTTTTATTTTTCATGGTGAAATAATAGTAGATAAACAGTGTAATGGACCACTTTACTAGTCATTTTATTTTAAAATAGAAGTCAGTCTTGGGTCTGGCTTGGTGGCAGGAAAGTGGGCAAATTGTTTTATTTTTTGTTGCCAAGATTTTCAGGATGGAGACAAAGCTCATTTTAGTGTTTCACCATTTTTTTTCTAAAGCAGTAAAATGGAAATCAACAGAAGCTTTGCAGTTCTTCGTTCATGCTTTTATGACATTTCCCCACATACGTGTGCACAATATGTGTGGGTATAATTTTACACTTTAGACTAAATAGGAAAGCCATCCATTGAATTGAATTTTTTGACTGATGTTGAACATGCAGCACACAGTCAGACTTGAAAACATATTTATGTATACAATTATCCCTGTTGGAGTATGTGTGTGGAATGGCTTTAAAGTGAAAGAGGGTAGAATTAGAATAGATAATAAGAATAAATTGTTTGTTGCAAGGGTGATGAGAGGTGAGGGAAGGTTGCCCAGAGGAGCTGTGGATGCCCCATCCCTGGGAGTGTTCAAGGCCAGGTTGGATGGGGCTCAGAGCCACCTGGGATGGTGGAGGTGTCCCTGCTCGTGGCAGGGGTGTTGGAGCTGGATGATCTTCAAGGTCAGTCAGTGAGGTTGATCCTGGGGGACAGCTCTGAAGTTTTTTGGTTTAGCAGGATCTGTGTGGGCACAGCATGGATGTGCCTGCAGGGCTGGCTGGTAGAACGTGTTCATGTGCAGAATTTGGTTTGCACCACTGGGGCAGGGGTGGCTGCAGTAACTGGTACCTGCTCCTGGTGTGCTGGAGGTGCTGGCTGACTGGGTGTTTATCTGAGCAGGGACAGGGAGCAGCTCTTGAAGTTAGCAGTGCCACTGTGTCCTGATGAT
This sequence comes from Hypocryptadius cinnamomeus, assembly GCA_013400635.1. Lineage (NCBI taxonomy): Eukaryota > Metazoa > Chordata > Aves > Passeriformes > Zosteropidae > Hypocryptadius > Hypocryptadius cinnamomeus. Next base: position 10,156 of record VYZP01072712.1, on the reverse strand, counting down.
CTCTTCAGCCTACACATTCCAGGGATAACTGTAACCAGTAGGTGAGAGGAGCTTTGGCATGCAGTAGCTTCCTCAGAGGGGTCGGATGATGACCCACAGCCAGTGATGCCTCGAGGAGCTGAGGAGGAAGCTACTCTTTGCCTTCAGCAGCATCCTCCTTCTCACTTGTTCTGCTTCATTTTCTCAGCAGATGTATCCAAACCAGTAACTCAGGCTGTCAGTTGGAGACAGAAATACACTTTATTTCTGTAGTAAACTGGATTTCTCTAAAAAACAGTGCACTGTTGAGTTTGCCCCTTCATTTCCTTAACTGAGAGACATGCAGCAAAATTCTGTGAGAAAAGAGCTGTTAGGTATATTCAGACTTGGGGTTTTATTATTTTTGGTTGGAAAATCACATTTCAACTTCACAATCAATAGTTGGATCCTCTGCTTTGCTATAATAAACTTCCTTCTTTAAGCTTTTGTGGTGCAAAGGGTAGTAACTGCTGAGTGACCAACACAACACATGCTTTTCTTTATCAGAAACAAGCAATCTAGATAATTTAATGTTACAGAGACATTCTTTGAGGGCCTGGACCCCACAGTAAGTTTGGGAGTCTTGGAACTGGTGCATATTTCTTACTGACTTGCAAATATCATTTTCACAATGTAGGGAAACAGGGAAAAAATTCCAGGCAGGTGTTACTCAGTACCTCTCAGTAAGGTGGAAATAATGGCAAGATAATTCCTGAATTCAGGAAGTTGCCTGTATAGTCTTACATAGCAAGTCCCAAACCTGTCTTGTGTTCTCACAAACTGAGTATGTAATTAATTATTTTGATAGGGGTAAGGTCTGTTTCATACAGAATTTGGGAAGGGAGCGTTTGGGGGTTCTGAAGTTGCATTAATCTGTTTAAAGGACTCAGTGTCCTTTCTAGAAGTTCACTGATTTTCTGTTGGTTGTTACAATTACAATTGTTACAATTACAATTGTTACAATACACCTCAATGCTCTTTCTGTCATATTGACAGCTTTAGAATAAGGACTTCATCAGTTCAGAACTATTTTTATTCTTTTCTTCTGGGATCTCTTTTAAGCTGTCAGTCCCTAAATCCTCACTTACAAGTAGGAAATTCTTTTGCTGCCTCCTGCATTCATCCTGTCTGGCAGGAGTGAGTTACTGGGACAGAGGGAGAGCACAATTGTCAGTGTAGTTTAGCTGTCCTGTGGAGGGCTGGGTGAGGATATGTTTTATATATGTACTATTTCTTGATGGAAAACACCAAACTACTGTTCTAGTGAAACTGGAGAAATTCTGAGCAAATTCTTTGGAGTGCAGCAGTAAACATTGGAGCCCTTTTGATGTTTTAGGTGAGTTTCCATTCTAGGGAAATGGGCTGACTAAGCACTCTCAGCATAGAGAATACAGACACTGCAAACTTCATGGAATGCTTATGGTTGTACCAGGAGTATTTTCAGTCCATGGGTTTAGGCTGCACAGGAGCAGCAGTGTGCTTCTTGAGGCTGGTATTGTTACTGGTTTTTTTTACAAACAAAGTAACCCAAACAAGCAGAGAATCCAAAGTGATTTTGCCCAAAATAACTGGCAGAGCCAGGAACTGCAAGTCCTGATTTCGATTCTGTGCTCTGGCCACTATCAGGTTTTGCCATTTGTTTCAACACATGCAGGTGATGAGAAGGATAATATTTATAATCACTGAGCTTTTTTGATGTGTTTTCTTTCATGATTTTGTAAACAAACTATTTTTATTTGGTCTAGGAGTTGTTGTCAGTGTTGATTTATGTTGTTATATGTGAACATAAATCTCAATTGTTTAAACATTATGTTTTGTACATGGCAGTTCATGGTTTTAAATTATGAGCACAGGAAGAGCATCTAAAAGCCCCTCAGCTTTCCTGTCATGTTTGTCCCCATGTGAAAATCATTTATCTCATTTTTATTTCTTTAGACCCACTTTTAGGAGCTTAAAATTCCTTTTGAGTTTGTGTCAAAGATCACCCCTCTTCTACCCAGTTTACCCAGTTACCTGATGTGGGTTGAGTCATCAAAGGCAACTGAAGATGTTGATATCCAACTCACTCCTTTGTGTGCATTTACTGCACAAATTGACATGAGGTAACCCTACCAGCTAGCTAGGATTGAGCAGACTTTTTATTTCCTTTCTCCTTTTGTTTTTACTTCCCCTTTTTCTTTCATTTCCACTTTTACCTTCCCCCTCTTCTTGACATTCATACTCCCTTTTTGCAGACCTCTTGTGGCTGAGAATTCAGTCCCAGTGAAAAAACAAATAATAAATAAAAGTCATGATATGGCTTTAGCACTAACCTTTGCTTTCAAGCTATGTTGTCCGTATTTATATTCCATTATTTACCCATCATACCTATTCCTCTGTAACAAAGGTTTTGTGCATCTGGATTTTGAGGTAGGTCAATGATTGGGCCAGATCAATCTGTGGGCCCTGTGGTGTGTCTTGTGTATGATTAGGTTTTTCCAAGGGAATGTCCAGCAGTCCCTGCAAAGATGAGTAGGACACTGTTTGTGCTGACCTGTTCTGGGATTTAACAGCTGCATCAGGCATGGGAGATCAGGTATCATTTCCTGTCATCTGCCATAAGCTGCACCACAACTGAAACTTGGGCATCTGTTAAACAAACCAGATATCTGCTCTCTCAGTCTGCATTGAATAAACAAAGTCACATTGAACATTATTTGAGTAGATGTAGATTTCTTAACAGGTTAACAAGAAATTCTGGTGAAATTTTGCATGATCAAATCAAAATTATACTGCTCACTTTTAGATGGCCAAGCACAAGAAGGCACTTCAGTGGGGTGAATTCTATTAGCATGTCACATAGAGTTTCCTCAGCTGTAGAATTTTCAAGAACCTTTGATAGGGAATAAGTACATAGCACATGATCAGGACTTTCAGTTCATGCTGTACTTGGAGGAGCCCAGTGAGGAAAACACCGTTTGAAGAATTGCAAAACCAGAAATCTGTAAACCAGACTGCAAAATTTTTGCTTGTAATCTCCTACCCTTCCATTTGAATGCCCAAGTGCCAGCTGAGGAAATATTGTAAGTACTGGCTGTTCTGTGCAATTCAACAATTACAAATATTACATGGAGTAGTATTCATGCTCTCCAGGAAAGTGCTTCAGAACATAATCACTACAGTAAAATCTAAGTTCTAGATATTGTGTGTTTCAGGTAATGGGTAATATTGTGAGTGATAGACAATAAATGAGGCACCCAGTAATGTACTTTATTCTTCAGGTCTGCTGCAGAAATAATCATAAGCACAAATTTAGATTACCTGCTACTTTGCTACATGCAGTATACAACATTGTTTTGTGGCCTTATTTTTTCAAAAAGTAAGAACGTATGATGAAGGATTTCATTCTTCATTATTTGGGACATTGAAATAAATTTCCTTCCTTTGCATGTGGTTATCAAAAATATTAAACAACTCCCTGGGAGACTAGTGCAACCTAAATAAATAGATGTACTTGAAAAAAATGGTTCATTCATAATGACTAATGCTGTAACAATTCTGGGTTTGTTTGAGACTTTACAGTGATCCAGACCCTTGTGACTTCAAAGAACATACCCAAATTAGCACTTTCAGGAACTGGATTTGGGTCATTCAGTTCAGTAAATAACACTGAAGATAACGATTTATCTAATCTTCTGCTGTTGCAACAAATGCAGATTATCGGAAGGACTCAGCTGACACTTGCTATTACTTTAATTTTCATTACTGCAGTTCTAAATAAAATGAGAAATAATTTTCATCTGTTTCAATACTGATTTCTGTGTTGTACAGCTACGTTATTGAAAATACTGTGGTTTGTTGGCAGGGAAGATGTTTTATATTACATATGTGTTCTGTACTGTTATCACAAAAATTCTTACCTCAATTCTCATTTTTCTACTCTGAATCAAGAAGACCATGCCTGGCACTGGCGTTAGACTTGTATACAACCTCCCTGTGTGTTAATTTCTTGAATGGCACAAAACTGGAGATCATTTCTCTAGCCTATATTGCAGTACAAAAGTTGATATATTTCATATTTCAGTTTGTACTACTAATCATATATATACACATATGTGTGTCTCAGTTCTGAAGTCATAGCCTTTAAAAGAAATTGAATAATAGGACTGATTTGTCAACTTTGCATATTTTTGCTTTCAGAAATTAGCACCTGGGGTTAGTCAGTTTGCTTACACCTGTGTACAAGATCATCCTATCTGGACTAACCAGCAGTTTTGGGAAACAACCTTCTATAGCAACGTGCAAAATCAAGTTCGCTCCCTCTACCTTACAGCCAAAGATGACAGCCATGCAGTGCAGTTGAAACAAAAGGTAGGAAACTCTATTAAAATATTCAAGTAATATTTTTATTCACATATTAATTGTCTCCTAGGTTACAGAGAGTTAAGTTATGGTTTTTCCAATATTATGTGTTCTTCTTTCATTTTCTCCTGTATTACACAGTATACAATAATGAGAAATAATAGAGATTTACATTTATCTGCAAAGCATTATAATTTGATGTTAGCTCAACTTAGTGTGGAAAAAGCATTTGCAAGATACCTAGTCATTCATTAATTTAACATCAGGCTTTAGGTCACTAATCAGCTGCCAGATTCCTTTATTCTACTTTGACTGTGTGCCATCTACCTAGTTTGCTTTAAGCTAATGCTAGAATTGGACTCCAGCATATAAAAACATGAATGTTTCAGCTGGTCTGGAAGCTATTTATATAAAAGCTTCCCTCACCTGAACATCCTAGGAATTTGGAGGATATTGCCAGCATCGAGCCATGAGCTGCATGTTATTTCTCAATCTGATTAATGCTTGTTCTTATTTGAGCTAAGTGGATAAGCTGAGGAGAACATCTGTGTTAAAGTCAGTAAACCACTCTGAACATGGAAGATTGGATGGCCTAAAAAAGACCTTAAGAGTAATGATGTTATTTAGATTTGCCCACGTTGTGCTACTGGTGCATTTCAGTACCTCAGTTCCCATAATCATAACTCTCCTTAAACCCTATTGAGGGTAGTTATTTGCTCTTTCTTTTTAAATGAATATATAATTTAAATAGCTGAAGAAGTTTAATTATCAATTTAATAAATAAAGCTTTGGCCAAGCATTGTTTTTTCAGTTGTAGCTTCATCTTTTCTTCTATGTCTTTATATTTCTTTCTCTGTGAATTTTAGGAGAAACCTCCTGCAGACCAGGAGAAGACAGCAATGGACCTGGCTGCTGAGCAGCTGAGGTTATGGCCAACCCTTAATAAACAGACACAGCAGGAGCTGGTCCAGAATGAGGAAAGCACAGTTTTCAGCCAGGCCATTCATTTTGCCAACCTCATGGTCTACCTGCTGGTACCACTGGATACAAGTAAGAACAAGCTGCTGAGGACATCAGCCACTGGGGACTGGGAGAGTGGAAGCAACAGCATTGTCACAAACAGGTGGGTACCCAAGGCCAGGGCTCATCCAGCAGGATGGGCCACAGCTTGCACAATGGCTGTGCTCTAAATGCCAGATTGTTTCAGCATCTTCACTTCCTTTCAAGTTCAGTAGTTGAGTAGAAGTCTAACATGATTCCTCTCAAATAACAGAATTTTGTCTGGAGTGATTCCATTTAAAGGAACATTGTATTGTCCCAGTAAGAATTTTTGATCTAGTAATGCAGATGTTGAAGACAAACATGGGGGTTTGGTGAGAAAGAAAACAGCAGCCCCAAACCCACTCTGTTAGTTTTTATGTAACTTAAAAACACCACTGTAGGAACCTGAAATCAAGAAAGCATTTGTATAGCATCTATAAAATCATCATTTCTGTGCAACAGCTGCAAAGGAGGAAAGGCACTGAGGTCACAAAAAGCAAGAGGGCTAAACCACAATGGCAAAGGTTAAATTACTAAGGAAGCAGTAGGAGTATAACACCAGTTCCATTCATTCCCTAGCATGCAAATCCAGGACATTTCATAACAAGCCTTCCTCCCTCTTTGTTTATTGTCTTCATTATCACCTCTCTGTACAAATTCTCACTTGATAAAATTATAGAACCCTATGTGAGTACATTGGCATCAAGTAAAAGACTATCAGGATGAAGCTCCCCATGGAGTTACTCATTTCTGCTGACTACACACCTCTAATCTCAGGCATTAGGATGTGCTCAGTAGACTGCTTGTGGTGTATGTTGCAATCTATGAATTTGGCCCCTAATGTTATTATGGGAGGCATTTTTAGACATTCAAAGTACATCTCCCACTGACTTGCTTGCTTATCTAATGCACAAAAAATTTTCCTTATGATCCTTTTAGCTTTTGATTGCTTTACTCTGCAACCTAAATATACAATTAATGATTTTCTCTATATAGCTGGATATTTGCTTACCAGGGGTTGCAAATACTTTACTTGACTTTATGAAGAGAAGACAGCTCACTTCCAAAAAGCTGGTTTTTTCTCTTCTGGGCCTATCTGTGGTGGACTCATGGAGAGAAAATTGTCCAATGTCATCATTCATGAAGTTTTGGCAATGAAAGTACAGTGTAATTGTGGTACCACCATATGCTTTCTGCAAGGTTTGCAAATTGTAACCAGGAAAAACCCCCACAGCTTGTCAGTGTCTGTTCAAGTGTCACATGTGCATCACCAGCTGAATTGTTCACACTTGTTACTGCTTTTATTTCTGCCTTTAGCATTGCAGGCAGTGTTGCAGAGAGTTATGACACTGAGAGTGGGTTTGAGGACTCGGAGAACAATGATGTTGCAAACGCGGTCGTGCGCTTCATCACCAGATTTATTGACAAGGTTTGCACAGAAAGTGGGGTCACACAGGATCACATCAAGGGTCTGCACTGCATGATACCAGGTAGGAATTGTCACAAAGAGGTGCTTTATAGTCTTTTTTCTTCTTCTAATTAAACAAAGGCATTTTCTAATTTGAGTTACCTTCAGATAAGTTAGAGTGTTAGACTTCTTTTCCAGACTGTAATTGCTGTTGAATGTCAGATAATTATTTCCTTGGTGTCAAAATTTGAGAATTTCAGAATTATCAGAGTTTTAATTTCAGGGCAGCTTTCTCTTTCCCATTGTGTGAGACTTCATTTATGGTATTCCTGCTTTCCAGGCATTGTAGCAATGCACATAGAGACTCTGGAAGCTGTCCATCGTGAGAGTAGGAGGCTTCCACCAATACAGAAGGCAAGTGTTATGAAACATATTTGTATTCTTTGCAAGTATTAGAATCATTAAATCTAGTCATCTTTTTTTTCCTCTCATAATGTTACAAGGAAATATCAAAATGTTAAAAGAAAGTTTCCACCAGTGATAAATAAAGTGCTTGGCTCTGGTCTCATGAAATATGAAACCAGTAGAGCCAGACTTCTGATCATAAACAAGCTGTTGCATGCCCACTGCTTTTTGTGACCCATTTCTCCTTCTTGAGTCCAAGCTCCATCTCCCTTATTTGGACTAAGTGTCATAACAATTTTGTTTTTAAGCTTTTAAAACCAAATATTATTACTAGCCTGAGGTATAACACTGATTTACACTTACACTTCCATTTATTTGCATCAGCCCAAAATTCTACGGCCAACTTTGCTGCCAGGAGAAGAATTTGTTTGTGAAGGTCTCCGTGTGCTGCTGGATCCTGATGGCAGAGAGGAAGCCACAGGAGGACTGCTTGGAGGTCCTCATATCCTCCCTGCTGAAGGAGCTTTGTTCCTTACCACTTACAGAATCATATTTAAAGGCACTCCTCATGATCAACTGGGTAAGAAAATCCAAACAGTAACCACCAGGTAATTGTGGTCCACCAGATAGGCAGGATTTTGAGCTGGCCTGTCCACCTATTCAAGCATCAACATCATTAAGCAGTTTTTTTCAGGCACTGGAAGAAAGTGAAAGGAAAAATATTCATGAGTTGGTAGTCTACCTAAAATTATTGCTTGGAAATAACAGTATTTTCTTAATGTGTCAGCTCTTCTGAATGATATTTTTTCGTAGTTTAACATGTGCCATTTCTAAGCAGATTGTCATTCAGAAGTATAAGTGCATTGTGGAAAGTTCATGGTCATATGTAAAGATATCAAAGTATATAATTTCTGTTTATAAGTTATGTATTGCATTATGAAATCTGAATAAACTTGAAATTGTTTCTTTACCCCCTACCAACCTAGGTTTTGGGGATGCATTTCCGTTATGTAGAAAGACTCTGAAGGAAGGAGAATATTTTTCTAGTCATCACAGCTGAAATTGAGTAGAAATTCAGATTACAAATGACGCTTTAGGAATTTGCCAACTTTTCAAGTATTTTGCCTGAAATTAATCCTGTACCATCATGTTCATGTTGCTTTGTACTTATTCACCCTTGTTGATTCCAGTGACAGTGTGAGCAGAGGTTGTGTGGTCTGACAAGTGTCTGTGTGTTGTATCCTCAGTTGGGGAGCAGACCGTGATCCGGAGCTTTCCCATCGCCTCCATGACCAAGGAGAAGAAGATCAGTATCCAGAACCAGCTGCAGCAGAGCATGCAGGAGGGGCTGCAGATCAGTTCAGCCACTTTTCAGGTAAAAGGAAGTTTTGTGAAAATTTATGTGGCTGCAGGCAGCTCAAAATATTTACGAGCAGCACTTTGCCCTGGTATTCGTGAGGAGTCCGGTTCTCTGCCCTGTGAGGTCAATGGACAAGGCAGAACTCACAGAAACCCTGGCATTTCTTGGCCCTCTTGATATTTACAGAGGGTTGCTATTTTCACATTGGATTTCTTTCACTGCCTTCCTCACCTATTTTGGAACCAGAAAAAGGCTGGTTTTGGTCCAGAATCCCTGCATGTAAGTGGAGGCCTAGGGAGACTAGTGAGAACCTGCTTCCTCTCTCCTCCATCTACATGGAATCAATATGGGAAAGCTCTGAGTGTTGCTTTCTTCTCAAGGTTTGTCACTTCACCAGCTTCCTGTTAAAATCCGTGGCAGAAAGTCATGGCATGCTGCACATGGAAGCTGCACTCCAGGAATCTTTAGGGTAGAACCAGTGGGCCTCTATATGACAGGCACAGATCTTGGAATTTTCTGTAGGATCCCCATCAGTGTGTTCAACAAAAGTATGTATGGCAGGGCAATTGATAGAATTAGGACTGGTAAGAATTAGGAATCCTGAAGTCTTTCCTGAGTTTTCCTTCTTGGTTTTGATCTTAACTCTGGTCAAACCCTGAGAGATCAAAAGTTGCTAGCAAAGAATTTTGTACCATGGACTGAAAGTAGACTGCAGTGCTTAAGATATGAAATACTTTGCTGGGTTGACTGACTGCAGAAGCATATTTTCGTTGAGAACAACAACTCCAATGTTTGAAACCATAAAAAAACAGCATTTTACTAATTCTTTACAATAATGAACATCATTTAGCTAATCATCCTTCAGTATCCTCTTCAAAAGTACAAAATTAGGAATGCAAATGAGTAAAACAAGCAAAAAAAAGTTATTCTTGTGGGCTTTTGAGAGGACTTTTATTTTCCAGAAATCTTTTTACCAGAATACTTAGCATGCTTCAATGATGTGATAAATACAGACACAGCTCAGTGTTTTCAGAGCTGGATTCGGGTCAAACATCATCTTTGCTTTTGTTTAGCATAGTTTTGTATTAGGTTATGAGAACAAAAACAAGCCACAAACAGTTTATTCCCTGTCCCCTATGTAACAACCAGGGTTCAACACAGGATGAGATAGCCCCTCCCCTTGGTTTATTAATTATGATTTTCAGATGGGTTTGTGTGCAGCTATGCTGTTTGGTATCTTTAAAACTTTAGATCTGTGTAACCCCACAAGACTGAAGAGCTCCTTTCAAGGAGGTCCTAGAACAACAGAGCCATTAGTCATTTGGAAAGTATTTACAAAACAAGTGAAATTGGAAAAGCAAGGATGAAATCCACCTCCTAGATGGCAAGCAAAGGGATTTAAAAGGTGTCTAGGTATGCACTCAGAAATAGAGCTGTAGGATATTTCTTTGTTTGCTTTCTCCACATTCTTAGAGTTCTTCTGGGCCTTTTTATGGATTCCGTATTTTCTGTCTCTTATTTGTTTTCCCCGAATTGTTGACTTGCTTTCAACAGAAGATGATTGGATGGGAGGTTTTTTTTTC
>VYZP01072711.1:79929-134310 GCA_013400635.1 Hypocryptadius cinnamomeus | reverse complement strand
TGTAGTGTTATACCCAAAAACTGGGTTCTTGTGCCCTGTACAAAAGAACAAAGAAAGGGCCCTCTCTCCCAAAGGATTTGGTGTTTTTACATGGGTTGATTGTATTTGGTAACTTGAGATGGCAGTTATGTCAGTGGGCCTATTTCTGAATTTATAACAAGGGATTTATTGCACCAACTAAAGTTATTTCTGTACTATAACATAACTAAAGGCACTGTTGATGCTTATGATAAGCTTCTGCTAGCAATGAGAATAAAGATTCCATATCTGTATGTGCTTCTTGATGTCTGTGCCTACAGCTGATCGATTTATTTAGATGCCCAAGATGACAGCTGGGTTCTGAATGTCCCTAAATATGGGTTATGCTGCCAGTCAAGTGTTGTTAAATGCTTTAGTGTCATGGGGACTCGCTGGGACTTAAAATGTTCCTGAATTCCTTGATCATGAAAAAAAAACCCTGTTTGTGTTTCCAGTTTCCTCATCAAACTGTTTGCTGAGTCCAATGCAATTTTAAAAATAATTCTGTCCAAAATATTTGCCAAATTAGTGAGGATTGCAGTCTTTCTGACTGTGTTTTGTTGAAGGAATAAAACCCCTACCCATTTATCCTTTCTACATTTTCCTCAGCATTTTTCTCTAAATCACATCTCAGTCACAAAATAAACCCAACCAAGTCACTGATAAGTCAATTCAAATGCCACTGAAAAGTGTTTAAAGTCCAGGACTGAAATTCAAGTCAACAGAAATGTTTTCTGGAAGTGTCTGCTGTTCAGGCACAGGAGTTACTTTTCATTATGTTTTGTAAACACAAGTGACACTGCTAATGTTTTAAAGGATACCTGTTCTTGCAGCCTCATGCAGAATAATGTCCTGGTGCCACTGTGAGCTGTAGCCTGCCCCTGTACCTTCAGCAGGCACAGATCTGAGGAGTCTCTGATGCTGGGTGTAGTCAGTCACCCCTGATGTTTGCTTGGGGCTGCTTTCCCCTCTCTCATACCCCATCAGCCAGAGCAAAGTTTGTGGTCCAGTACTGATGCCAGAGGTAACAAACAGAGGAGAAAAAAGTGCTTTGGCTGTACTGTTAGTGTGAGTGTGCATTTGCTTTTGAAAGGATTAAACTATTAAAATGTTTTCCTGCGACATTTCTTCCTTGTATGTGAGCTTAAATTCAGGTTAAACCTGTGTTCCCAGTTCCCTTCATAGGGCTCCTTCAGAGACTGTATAAGCTGATTGCAGGGCTTAAAGTAGGAGAAAAAGTCAATATCCTTAGTAGGATATTGGAGCCGTTGTGGTTTTTCCTCTATTGATAAAGAGGGAAAGCAGGGATAATGCAGCCTAATAGACCTTTGCTTGCTTCCTCCCGATGGGAGTGCAAAAATAAACCTTGAAATGATAAAGTGCACCACAGTTTTCATGTGTTGTTGAAATGTCCATGAAATTCCTTTCCTGTCCTCGGCTATTTTCTCTACTTTTATAAACCAACCTGATAAATTATGCAGTTGCTGCTTTCCAAAGTCAGCTATTCAGCTGTTCAGGTTTTTAATTGCACAGGGAGTGGTTTTATCAATTTGGCTTTGAAAAACAGCTTTTCACACCCTTCACTCCTTCCCTCCTCCCTCCTAGTGCATTAAACCCAAGGTTTTAAGCCACTTTGTGAACTCATGATTAAGAATCCCAACCAATTAGCCCAGTACAAGAAGAAGGCCTCAGCTTCTAACCAAGTAGTGAACTTGGCTCTCTCCCTGCCAGCTCACCATCACTGGTTTCAGTGGCCTTGTTTTTGTTTCTTACTGCTGCATGTGATGAGATTGGGATGTAGGAATCCAGTGCTCGCTTTAAATATGAAGCAAAGTGAACCCAAAATGTGTGCACAAAATCAAATCTATTTTTTCAAACCATGTTTTGCAACTATAAATAAATAAGTCTCCCTTTCAGACCCCCACTGGTTCCTTCTGAAAGCAAGCTATGTTGCTGTGATCTCTAATTGGGATGTCTGTTGCCAGCATCAACAGAAAGGCCAGGAGTTGAAAAGGCTGAAGAATAATCTACTCTGCAGCCTGAAAAAAATGGCCTTTCTAGCATAGGTCAGCAGCAGCCTAGCATTGGCAGCCTGTGATAAATAAAGAAATTAAATATAAATAAGTAAAGTTTTTCCATGCTAATTCATGATTCAATCAAAGATTTTTTTTTTTTAAGTGTCAACCAACGCAATTGTTCCAGTAGAGGTTAAAGGCCTGTGGGTTATCCAAGCATCCAGCAGCACTGAGTGTGGATGGAAACATCCTTTAATTTTCATTTGTTCCTGTCATATGTGACATTTGTGATTTTCAGAATAAAATGTTGGTTGTTTTCAGTGGGTACTTTGGCATCTGCCTTCAGATGTAGAGCCTCTGGGATAAAGGCAGACAGTGGGTGGCTGGGAACCTGGTTTTGATGCACCTGTGCGGGTCTGGATTACTGTAAGTTTGTAGTGTGTAAGGCAGGTTGTACATCTGGAATCTGGCCATGATGCAGGTACATGTACTAGCCCATAGGAAGCTACACAGGGAGACATTTGTGTGTCAGGATGCTTGCTGTGGGCCAACAGACCCTATGAACATGTTCTCCTTGTTTCAGAGTAATTAGAGAAACCTTTGAACAAGTCAAGCTTTCTGGACTGTTATGTGGGTCACAGGCAGTGCCTGCCTCTGGTGGGATTTTGGTGGAGCAATGCAGATGTCAGGGTGGGCTGTTGCAGTGCCCACATCACTGGAAACTGAATTGTTGTGTAAGGGCACTTGGATGATGAATGTTGCTGTTTAGGAGTCTGGACAGACTGTTGAAGAGAAAAGATGTGCTTCAATTTCAGAATAGTGTTTCCTGACTCTCTATGTCCCATAGGCTCCTAATTCTAATGTTGCCTTAGTGTATTTTTAATGGGATGTATAATAAAATGCTTCCCTGTACAAGCATAAATTGTGCCAACTTTCTGTGCACTGTATGTATGTACTTCTCAGCTGAACATTCCTGGCAGGCTTCTGGAGCAGATACATTCTTCACGTAAACCAGTTAGAAATTGGTGCATTCTTGGCTTCAGAATCTGCTTCCACTGAGATGAGCAAATCCTGACTGTTGATTTCAGAGAGAGGAGGTCTGGGACACTTAGATTGGGTTCTTCATTATTTAAAAGCATGGAAGTCTACAACAAGATGTTGCTTGATACTATGTATATTTGAATAGCACCAAAAATCTTAGGGAGTGTAAACAGTTCAGTGTAAGTGACCTGCCAGTGCAGTGACCTGTCTCATTAAACTAATCACATAAATTATTTTCAGGGAGATTTAATCACACATTAAAATAGAAGTTCTTGGAAAGGCAGCAAGGCAGGAAAATTAAGAACCTGACATGGATTTTTCCTTTAATGACAATACCACTCATGTTTCTCAAGGATCTAAAAATAAAAATCAATATGGGTTTTTAGTGGTACTTAATATAAATGGGCATGTGAAGAGTATAAGAATCCTGATAATTATCTTGTACAGTAAAAACTTGATAGGATACCTAATGGAAGGGGCAAAGACAGTAATGAGTGATACCATTGTCTCTTTTTTGTCAGTCTTCTGCTACTGGAGCACACAGTTCGTGTGGGATTATTGTCTCTTCTAAGCAGTTTGTATTCTTTGAGCAGGGTATGGTCATAAAAAAGGATGATCCAGTGATAAAAGCAATAGCCTCGGCCTGGAGATGTAGAAGTTTAGTTCTTTGCTTTGCTTTGCTTTGATTTGTACAGTCACTACCCAAGTCACTGAATATTTGTCGGTTTCCAGCCTGTGAAGTGGAGATAACATTTCACCTTGCGTGGGCGTTTTATCTAGCAAGCCATGGCCAGACTGCAAGCTGCTCCAGTATTGCAGGAATTGAGATATGGAAGGTGTATGAGCTCTGCACAGTCTTGATTAACGTGAAGGAAGGAGGATTTTGCCTTTGGTGTTCCCTGGCTTGTGGCAGACATCCATTTTTTGGCCCCTAAGTTTAGGAAACCCCATCTGCCACTGGGTGAGCACAGAGCTCAGACAAGATTATCATGGCTGGAGCTGATGACTCGCAACCTGGTAGCAGCTCATGCCAGGGCTAAAAGGGAGGAGCCTTGACTTGCTCTAGTTCAGCATCACAACAGGGAGAGTGGCAAATGTGGGGTGTTTTGGGCTGCTCTACCTTTGGGCTGGATCTCCACTTGCTCTGTGGCATGATGCTGTTCTGGGGACGTGGCCAGAATAACTGTCCATTGAATAACTTACTTGGTAGCAGTCGTGGGTGTTGAGCAGAATGCAGGGTAGAATTAAAGGAAGAAGGAAAGGAGACAAAATGTGGATATTTGGGGGTTGTGAAATTTGGGAGGTTTGTTCGAAATGCGTTGCTGTATGCTCACCTCCAATTGGGAGCAATTACTTTCTCTATTAAAGAAGACATTTGCAAAGGCTATACCAATCAGGAAAAAAGCTTCATGTGAATGTGTGGCAGGTGGTGTGAAGGGAACATTAGTTTCTTTGGGGATTTGCTGCCTCATTTCTCACATTACCATTGCCTTCCCTCTCCTAACGAGTCCTTACCGACTGACTCAGCCTGTGACATAGGAGTAGCTGAGGGGTGGCAGCTGAAGAGAGACTGGCCTCATTCTCTGGGTATTTGTTGTAGGTTATTTAGGTTTTCAGTGGGGTCTTTTAGAGAACTTAGGTAATTTTAGCTGTTAAAAATCCACATTTGAGTGTGTGAATTGGATGACTGTCCTCCTGGCAAGCTTGACCCCAGTGTACATATAAGCTCTTAATGCTTTTGTGGTGAGTTCTGATAGGAGTGAAACATAACTTATTTTCTAGGTCTCTGATGATGGGGTAACAGTAGGAATTAGCTTTAAGAATTAGACTCCAGTTTTATTTTTTCTGAAATAAATTAATTTCCTTGCTTGGATAAGTTCAATATACTGTGCAGGGCTCTCATTTGGAAAATGCCTTATAGTATCTCGGCTACTTGAGTCATTACCAGTGAAGCTTTCATTGTCAAATTTATCTATCTTCCTAAATACTTTATGGCTTCAACTTTTATTCTGTGAAAGGTAGAGAATTTACATAAAGGACAAACAGTGAACAGAGACACCTAGAGTCTGCCTGTCTGCTCCTGCTTGCCTGCCTGTCTGCTCCTTGTGCCCTTTCAGATGGTAAGTAGTCAAGTGATGCCATTTTTCTGAGTTACTAATGAATTCATTGCTTGGACACTGAGGCATTGTGCTGATGGTGGAGCTGTGTCTTCTGGGCTTCTGACTGCTTGTGCTTGGCAACCATGCCAGCGCACTTCTCCTAAATAGGTGAATAGATCTCAGCTGGTAGCCATTTCTTCTGTGACTTTGGATAAAGACTGTGCATCCTGCATAGTATCTCCTCTTGATACTTGACTTTTCCAGATATCTTCACAGTAATATTCAATGTCACCCTTCCTTTTAACCCCCCTGCCCCATGAGCTTGAGTTCATTGGGATGTACCTTTCTTAGGAAGATCTCTTTGCATGGCATCCATTTTGCTGATGTCTTACACAAATTGCATCCTAGGAAATAATTCACAGGTTATGCTGTTTTTGTGAGCTGAACGTTCAAAGCTCTTTCATCTCACCTGTGTTCTCTGGCATTTTTATTGCTAAATCCAAAACATTAAGTCTTAGTGGGGTAAGAGTGTGAGGGAAACCAGTGCAACTTCTTTTCCCTCCTCAAGGTAAAATTTTGTTGTTCACCTGGCAATGGAGAAGCGGGGGGAATCTTTTTAGGATGTTAAATAATTCTGGCTTAATTGAGAAGGAAACCTTCTGGTGGTATTTTTCATAAACTCTCAACAATTTCACCTTAAGGCAACCATGCTGTTGTCTCACATTTCAATAGGGGAAGATTAATTTTCAGCACCTACTCAGGGCCACGTTCCTCAGAGCTGGTGTAGGAAGTGTAATTCATATCTCCCAATGCCAGCTGATCTACCTTCCTTCACTTCTTTTCCCTCCCAAGAGGGATGGTAGGAGGCACCATCAGCTTCCAACACTGATTTCTACCAGTTGCACCACAGTCTTGAGTGAGAGGGTATATATATGCAGTTTTAGTATATACATGCAGTGTAATCTCCAATAGCCAGAAGCTGAAACCAACTTTGGAATGAAAATAAGGAACCATGTGATTTTTTGTTTTAGTTTATTTTACATAAAGATGATGATTAACTTTGAGGTTGTTCCTGGATGTGTGCTGGAGTCTGTGATGTGCAGATGGGATATATTTTTTCAAAGGCTGCTTTCAGGAGTCCAGCTCAGCCCCCTGTGAGCTCAGAAGCAGAGAGTGCACACTGAGGGCATGATGGAGCAGAAATCTCTCTTCCTGCCTGACTGCCAGGAATCCCTGGGAGGCAGCAGCCTCTGGCTGACATTAGCCTTGGAGAATATTCACCTTTCCCCTGAGCCTGAGTCAGAAGGAGACACACTCCAGTGTGACCAGAAATAAAGGCAGAAGTGTGTGTTGTGCAGTTCACCAGAGCTGCTGTCTTTTAAATCCTATGCAGGCAGCCTGCAGCACCCACTCCATGTTTGCCCCCTATGTTGAGCCTTTCCTTCTCTAGGGCTGGTGCTGACTAAAGGTGGCCCTTCTGCCAGAGCTGTGAATATGGCACGGATGCAGACAGTGTTCCTGGAGGATATGTATAGTTAAGCTCTCTTCCCAGTTTGATCTGATTTATGTCATGCATCTGACCATCTTTTTTAAAAATAAGTAAATAGTGTTAACTCATACTACAACTGTCTAAAACTGTTATTCTTCTCCTAAGCAGTTTCAGTGATGCTGGGAGGGAAAAAAATGTGCCACTATAGAAGAGACAAGATGGTGTCTGGGTTTGGGTCACTACCACCTCAGCAAGTCATACGGACAGGAGAAAGAGTGACCAATGTGTAATAATTTTGTGCCCCAACTTCACACTGAAGGGCTCCTGGAAGCAGGCAGAGACTTTCTTCTGCGTGGCCATGCTGGGATTGGATTTGCACAGCTCATTGCACACACAGATTGCCTGCACTCTCTCTGAGTCCATGGCAGTGCCAGTGAGATGGTGACAGCGGTGGGGCTGAGCCACTGCAGTGCTCCGGGATGAGCCGTGCAGCCCACGCAGCCACTGCGTTTGCTGCAACCGCAGCAGCACTGACTGCAGTAATCCAAACTGCTTAAGTATTTTCCTTCTAGTGCTGCATTTCTAGTTCCTTGGAGTCTTTTCCAGACTGACCTTTCATGGGCTTTGTCTTTTGTAAAGCCGTAAAGCTGTTTGCTTGTCACTGATCTCTAAGCGGTGTAATGCCTGGTGGAATCAAACCTGCCTTTAAAAATACAGTATTGGGGGTGGGGTGTCTGGATTTGTGTATGTGTGCACACATTTCTAGCTGTTGGAAATTTGAATTCAATATCATGTTAAAGATGTTGAAGATATGCCTCTTATAAGAAAGCATCAAGTCTTGAAACATCCTTGTCTTTAAGTATCTGGAATTTTACCTGGGTGTGCAGTGCTGCTGGTGAGAAGATGAATGGTTTGGTAGGAGTTGAGACAGTAAAGGTTGTGCAAAATTCTTTGAGCTCCTGATCCTTCCTAAGGTGATTTTTTTTTTTTGTTTGGTTTGGGTTTTTTGTTTGTTTGTTTGCGTTTTTTGTTTTGTGTTGGTTTTGGGTTTGTTTCTGTACGTGGAGATTGTGGCATGGCCTGACTGCTCTGACTGTTGTGACTATTAAGTGAACATGCAACCAACATGATTGCAAATTCATACCTGTGATTACAGGGAGAAACAGCTGCTTTTGTCATCCTCCCTCCCTGCCAAATTTGTGGATGATTTTCCATCAGATGTCTGCAATGCAGATGGCTAAATTATGCAAGGGAGTCTGCAGCTGTTGTAGTTTATGCTCTCCTACACCGGTGAAGGAACTGTAAACTGCCTCATGTCAGACCTGAGACATCCTCTCTTACATGATGTATAAGAAGTCTTTGCACGTTACAGACTTCCATGGCAGAAGAGACTACATTTGTGTTCTTGCATGGGTGATAAGAGGGCTGGGATTTGTGTGTCCTTGCTGTGGCTGCAAGGACTGTGTCTTCCCTGCTCCATGTAGGTACTCCTACTTTCATATGTAGGGATGAGAGTTCAAAGTTCACAATGTTAACTTGTAAGAACTGGTTATTCTGCTGTTCTCAGAAGTCACTGCTCCTCTGGGATTAAGAATAGAGAAACCAATGGTGTTATCCCCAGGTGTTAAATGTTTAGAGAATGAAGTTGCATCTGAATTTTCTGACTTTTTTCTTTTCTTTTCTTGAAGTTATCTGTAAATCTTCTGTGTGTATTCTGAACTGCCAGTGGCCCACTTGCTGAAAGCAGGACATGTTTTGTGCTTCAAATTCATCTTCTCGTCAGGCTAATGGAGGTATTTTTGGTGTGCAGCTATAGATGGATATAGAGCTGGCATTATACAATAAATAGCTGGTACATCATAACAGTATTCGAGCAGTCTGTTGATGACAGAAATGTAATGATTCTTTAAAATCTTTATTTGCAATTTAGTTTACCTCTAGGGTTCTTGATGTCAGAAATAGCTTCTTCACAACTGCCTGGATGTTGTCTTTTATCTCTTGCTTGTCACGCACACTTCAGATCCTCAGACAATGTTGTCTTGAAATGAGAGGACATGGCCAAAAGCATGGTGTTTATTTATATAGTCATAATAACCTGAAAGAAGCAAACAGTGAGTGACAGAGAGAAACAGAGATTTATATTCTTGAGACATCACTAAGACAGCATATGCAGGAGCTTAGCTGGAGCTGCTTGACTGGTTTTCTGCCTGTAAGACTTGGTTTTAACCAAGAAGTACTTGTATTCGTTCATTTCTGAAAAGGTTTGGAGCAACTGTGTTGTGAGTCTTTGCCATGGTGCCAAACAGGCTGCTATAAACAAATACAGGTATTTCCTTGGAAAAAGAGTTGCTTGGTATGTTTGTTAGGCTTTCCTTTGTCCATGTGCTGCTCATCCTTTCACTTCAGCATTGCTCTGTCCACACTTGGCCTTTGCCTCTACATTTGCATATGGTCACACTCTACAGAGGACAAAGGGCTGAGCAAGTGTTGTCCTCTGCCCTGCAGTGGGACCTGGAGGGAGGTGACTTGTCTGCACTGAGGTGACGTGGGGACCTTTAATCACCATTGTCTGGGGGTGCAGCTGAGCTAAGCTGCGTGACAGTGACTGCACCAAAGGAAGGAGCTGCTTATCTGCACATCTGCACAGTGCAAACAAGAAGACTGATTATAAATAAACTGGGAAAGCAGAATTCTGGCTTCATTTAGACACCTGTTTTAAAAATGGTCAGCAAGGGTGTGTACCAGTACCTAGCACTGATTGTTGTAAGTTTTGACTTCTTTTCCCTGTCTTGTAACACTTCCTTTTTGCTTATCTGTGTGCTCTTTCTATCTGAGCCTTGGCCCTAGCAGCCTGGGGCTCCTTTTGTGCAAGAGGAGCAAGATGAGGTGTTAGAGGACAGAGGAGTTGTCCTGAACTGGTAGAACCAGGCACTGAACCTGGGCTGGTTTCTGCTGCTGGATGGAGAGTAACTCTGTCTTGCACCCCCAGAGCAGCTGCTTGTCTTCGGCAAGAAAAGACTGAGGCTGTGGGAGTCCTCTTGGGTAGACACCTACAAGACCCTTGGGTGTTCCCACCAGCCATGCCCCACAGAGGCTCAGAGGGTGGCAGTGCTGGAGTAGGCACAGGACATCCTTGTATGGAGTGCAGTCTTTCTTCTCACCTGGGATCAAGCGAGTCGCTTCCCTTGCTTAGACTTTCAGCTTTAATGTCAGTAAGCACTTAACAGGACAGTGCATCTTCTAGAAACACATCTGTCACAGATGCCTACTGCAGACCTGTGGGCTCCTTCCATTGTCCCAGCAGCACACAGGAGCATCTGGGCTCAGGGCCTCTAGGGTTGTTGTTATTTTCCCCACTCCTTTTATAAACAGAAAGCATCTAAAACTAGAGGAGCTTAGCACAAAGGGATGAAGCTGCTGCTGAACAACCTAATGTAGCAATCAAGGGAGAGGCAATGACCTTGGAATTAATTTAAATAACTTTTCGTTGGCCTCAAAAATTTAATGGCAGTCTTCACAGGATTATTCAAAGATAGGATAAATAATCATAGGAGAGATTAATTGGTTTGCAGTTTGTAGGTCTGACTTGTAATTCATATCTCCCCTTTTCTGCAATGGTAGGTGAAAGCAGGCTGTAGCTCACAATAGCAAAATTCTCATGAAGACAGCCAGAAAAGCATTGTTTATTGTGGGAGAAATTAAAATTTGTTGTTGCTCTCTCAGGTTCAGTTTAATATTGTGGCATTTTTTCCAGGCTGATACATCATGCTGTCCTCTGTCAGGGGTAGAACAAGCATTCACAATAAAGATTTGAAGATTTCAGTTTGCATTTAAGTGCCTTTTAAAGATCTGATGTTGCTTCCCTTTATTTTAAGCCTGAGTGAGTTAGCTTTGTGGCAGTCAGTAGTGCTGTGTCTGTGTGATGTTCATGAAAGAACCTGGAACAGTGATATTTCATGGTCTGGATATCTCAATCCAAAATATTACTTACATGATCTTCAGATGCGCTGGATATTTTTTCATTTCCTGGGCAAAATGTTCCTGCATTATTGGTTTGAGTTTTTTCCTCTCTGCACACCTTTGTGAAAACTCTGGTTCTTTAATGCCTTTGGTTGATCAGATCTAATTAATGATTGTAACATAATTGGAATATAGTGTAGATTATGTGGATACTGTAGCTAGAGCACAGTATGAACCTTGCTGTGGCTAAGGGACACACTGTGTAAATCCCATCAAGGTGAAGCTAGCCCTGCAGAAAATCATTGTTTGTACAAATTTAAGCTACCTAATTCAGAGAGGTTTCCAGGTATCTGAACTGGGAGTTGAGATGCCCTTTGGTTAAAAGTGAGGAAGAGCACAAAATGAATTAAGTTCCTTGCTTCTAAAAGGAGAAATAAATCAAATCGGGCAGGTGTCAGAGGGATCTGTCAGCCCCTTACACAAAGCCATATGCCTGCAAGTTTTCTGTGGGTGGCAAATAAATCATTTTCCAGCCTCTTTTGTGCTTTTAACCAAGATAAGCAGTGCTGAGACAGTAACTCTTCCTCAGCCTGTCCCAGCTTCTTCCTGAATTCTCCTCTGAAGCTGTCACATCAGGTTCCCAGCATTCTCACACAATGGTGTAAAATTAAAGCAAAGCTTTCTCCACCAGCTGAGCTCCCCTTGTTCTGCTGCTCCTACCACATTACTGTTTTCTGCTTAAAAGAATGGCATGGGGCTCTTTAGTGCTGTGGTCTCTGTGCAGATGATATGTGGTATGGACCGTAACTGGTGTTTGAACAGGAGCTGGTCTGAGATCAACCACTCTGGTATTTGCTGTAATTCTTAGGTGGGATTTGCAGTTCTTGTTCAAATGTGTTCACCCTGTTCTATAAACATGCCCTGAAAGTGTTCCATGATGGGCTGTGGTGGCTGAAGCTCTGTTTGCTCTGGTGAAGTTACTTATACCTGGATGTCTTACTGCTTCTTGGCCGCAAGCACTCTTTGACTTAGGCTATATAAAACATGCTTGTCTGGTTGGGCTCAGGCCCAGGTTTGTCTGCTGGCTTCAGCCATCATCCTCTTAGAGGGAAACAAAGCAGCACTGAGGTTCAGAGTCTTTGGTTTATTTTCTTTTGGACAATGGTGTAAAAATAGCCCCAGCCCTGTTAGCCAAACACCTCAGAGTCAGCTTTTGCTGGCATGCATTGAAACACATTTCTAGCCGTATCTTCTGATACAACTTCCAAAAGCTCAGCAAAGTCTGGGCTTTCAAGTGCCCCTTCCAACAATAACAGCTCAGGAAAGCGAGCTGGCTGCTGCTGCAGAGGAGAGGGAGAGGTGCAGCAAGGCACTGCATGGGGATTGCAGTGCCCCGGGGCCGTGCCAGCGCCTTATCCCAGATACCTGCACCTCCAGTCAGACCTGAGCCTCACCTGCTGGGTGTTCACCCCAGCTCCTCTGCCCCTGTGCACTGTCCCCAGGGGGGCTGCCGTTGTGCCAGTCCCTTGGGGACAGGGAAGGGGCTGTCACCAAGGCCCAGCAGCACACTGGAGGTGCCAAAGTGTAACTTCACGTCATGGCAGGACTCTCACCTGGACCTGAAAGTTCAGCCTGCCTGCAAGCAACTGCACCAGCTGAAAGAGTTTAATTTACACCCAAATAACTTATTCTAAGTCCGCATTTCTCACTCATACATTCATTTTACTTTATTGTAATGTCAGCACTTAGCAGTGAAGTAATGGCAGATCTCTGGAGAACTTCGCACAAGCGAGAAAGCACCATTATCTCAGTTTTACAGATCCTGCTTATGTTGGGAACATATGTGGTGGTGTAATTACACTGATGTGATTAAATCAGTGCAAATCCTTCCTAGAGGGACATGCTGCACCACTGTAAAGCAGGGCTTATTATCAGTGCAGTTGAATTCAAATTATATTACTCTATTAAGCTGTGCTAGTGTAAGCCTCCACTGAAAGTCACAAAGTCATGTGAGGAGCTGTGTTGTTTTTTTTTAAAGCAGATAAAGATTTGGAACTGAAATGGGTGAGGTTGTGCTTTGCCCAAGAGCATGCTAGAAGCAATGGGCTTGACAAATGTTTATAGTACTTTTTGTAAGGAAAGAGGTGTGGGTGTGAAAGTGGGGGTGTACTATTATTATTATTTTTAATAGATTAAATTGTTTGTTTAAACTATTGTGGCCGTTTTGGAAAAAATCCTATATCATACTAAGGCTTTACAAATATATTAAGTAAAATGCATACAAAATTCTAGTAAATATTTACTACATGGTTTTGGATTTTGGTAATAGCTGAATGGGTCAATGAATAGCCATGGTGTATACAACTTAATTGTATTTTTTTTTTTTGGCAGGGTGTGGACACTGTAAGAAAATGAAGCCAGAATATGAGAAGGCTGCAGAGTTTCTCCATGTAACCAGTGATGTAAGCTAATTTCCTTTATTATATCCTTCAAATAATCAGTAATAAATAACCAGAGTAATAAAAGTGACTTTTCTCCCTGCAACAAATTCAGCTGTTCTCATCCTCCCACAGGACCCTTCAAAATGTGCTTCCAAAGTACAGTCTCATCGCTAATGCATGAGCCCTGCCAAAGTCTGAGAAAGAACATTCTGTCTTGAACGAAAACAAAATCGAAAAATGTTTATGTATTCTACTGTAGGCCTTATACATAATATGATCAAATCCAAAAATGGATTTTTTCCCCTTACTTAAAGACATTGAATGTGAAAAAACATCGGCTTTTATTTATGAATTAGATTCAGAAAAAAACAAAAGGGGTTGATCCCTGTTTTTAATGGTTGCACCACTCCATTATCTTCATCATAAGTGCTCCATCAGCATGGCTGGAGAAGAGAGATCCAATAATACAAATATTAGTGTTATTGATTCAGTCTCGTGCTGTGTATGCCATGCAGGAGGAGAAGTAGAATTGGTCTCCCCCATACTTTAAGCATCTTCAGTGGGGACATCTAAACTTCCTTTATTGCTGTTGAAGAGGGAGGAGATGAGAAAAACAAAGATCCAATGAATCACACTTTACAAATGCCTATTCTTCTGTGTCTCTAAAGGTGGTCCATGAAAAGATACCCAAAGTTAGGAAAGATGAGTTTGCCTTAAAGTAAACTTACCTTTAGCAGTGCTTGTTTCATCTGGGAGAAACGGGGATATGTGGGAAGAAATGCAATTATTGGGAATGGCTCTTAAGCATTATAGAATGCTTAAGAATTATAAAAGAATTATACAAATTATATAAATTATAATATGCTTAAGAATTATATAAATTGAATTATATAAAGAGAATCCATCAGAGATGGGAGGGGAACAGGTAAGACTCTGGTAAATTTAGTCCATAGTATGTCCCTTTCTGGTTTTGCATCAGTTCTCTGTGTCTTCCTGTATGTCTGTGCACAAAATCACAGAATTAATCAGGTTGGAAAAGACCACTGAAATCAAGTCCAGCCCATGACCAAGCACCACCATGTCAACTAGACCATGGCACCAAGTGCCACATCCAGACTTTGCTTAAACGCCTCCAGGGATGTTGTCTCCACCATCTCCCTGGGCAGCCCATTCCAATGTCTAATCACCTTTTATGTGAAAAAATTCTTACTCATGTCCAACCCAAGCCTCCCCTGGCACAGCTTAAGACTATATCCTCTTGTCCTAGGGGCAGCAAAGGCACCTAGAGCATGAGTGATTGCCCCCAAGCCTACTGTGTCCTGCTGAAGGGGTGTGTGTGTGTGTGGCTGGGATTTACAGGTGGTGATCTCTGTTTCAGAGTCCAGGTGTCCTTGCAGCAGTCGATGCGACCGTCAACAAGGCCCTGGCAGAAAGATATCACATCTCAGGGTTTCCTACTTTGAAGTATTTTAAGGATGGAGAGGAGAAATACACTCTGCCGCACCTCAGAACAAAGAAGAAGATCATTGACTGGTTGCAAAAGTAAGTTTTGAGGGTTTTAAGATAGTATTTGGATTCCTGGTTAGTGACTCCTGCAGATGGCTTTGATGAGGAACTAAACAGAGCTTCAACACTGCCTAAATCACTTGCTAACAAAATTACACTGAATACCAGTATTCAAACCCACAGAAACATGTATATTAATTATGGTCTCTAATACACCAAATCCTTTATTTGCCGTGGGGTTTTTCATAGCTGCCCTGGTATTTTTTTCCCAAACTAAATATTTTTCAAATATACCTTAAGCCTTTCCCTGGAGAAGGAATAGCAATGGCTCTGAAAAATAAACAGAACATTTGTTGTTCCCTCTTTATACAAAGCAGCACATCCCAGTGTTAGTAACTGAATTTCTACAGTTGTACTTTTCTCTTTCCAGCATTTCAGAGCCAATGCCTAGAATTCCACCCACGTGGGGATGAAGGAAAGCCAGTGAGACCAACAAAACCAGCACCTTTGAGTGCATTAACCAACTTTTCTTGGGTGGTGTGCTGAAATATGCAGAATTAAGTTTGATATGAAAATGATGACAATAATTCCATTTCAAAATAAATTGCTGGTACAATTCTCTCTTGAAGCATGCATTATATATGCATGTATGTAAAAGTATGCATATATATATAAAATATGTATTTTCTTTAGGTACTGTAAGCCTAATGTATTTTCTGCATTAATCAAGGGGAAGACAACCTGCCAGAGTTTTGTGAATATTTTAATCATTTAACTATTACATGCAGTTGGCATGAGGAATGTAATCTTTACTTTCCTCCTCTCATTTGGTGGGGGAAGAGGTTGTGTGGGTTTTTTTGGTTTCTCCTTTTCTTTTCTTTTCTTTTCTTTTCTTTTCTTTTCTTTTCTTTTCTTTTCTTTTCTTTTCTCTTCTCTTCTCTTCTCTTCTCTCTTTTCTCTTCTCATTACATCTCTGACTGCTTCAAAACAGGTAGTGGATATGGTCTGGCAGTATCATTGTAGCATGTTGAGGAGCTTTATCTGTATTTTACTTTTAGACATGGTACTCCCTTGGCCTCCCTGCCCACACAGGCTCCAGGCTGCTCTATCTGTATTGTACATGAAGTCATTGTCCTCATTTCACTGCTTTGCTCAACTCTTCTGAGCACTGTGCACTTTGTAGTGAGTTAAACAGTCAGGCTGATGCTGCCTGTACTGGCAGGTGAATAAGCAGTGAGGAACAGGAAAGTGGTATTATTTCTTCTGGATCCTGCTGTGGCTCTTGAAGACTTTTGTCTGCAGCCTCAGTTAGTCAGCAGTACAGGTGAAGCCCAGGCTCTTGGCTCCTGGATGTTGTCCCAGCTAGAGATGCAGTAGAATAACATCCTTGTTTTCTGACAGGGGTAGAATTGACACCGCTGCACTGAAGCTGGTGGAAATAGGGATGCATCTGGGGTGCAGGCTGGTGACAGAAGTACAGCTTGTGGAGACCTGTCTCAATGGGTGGTTGCAGCCATGCAGGCTTTGGCTGTGGTTCCTCTCTGTGATTGTGCTGGTTGTTACCAATTGCTGAGTAGCTTATTCCAGATCAGCATGGAAAATTTTGTGTGAGAGTAAAGTCCCACCTCTGTAACTGTAATCAGTGATAGCTCACAACAACTGTGTTCATGGAGGAATTCAGCTAAAGGACTCACTGTGTAAGTTTTTCTCTGAGACACATCTAAGTGTTTCTCTAAAACCTGGAAAATCAGTGATGGTGGAAATACAATGAATGTCCACCAAGTGACCTTGAGAAGGACTTTAAAAATTGAGTTTTTCTCCACTTGGTTTTTATGTACCTGATACAACTTAAAATGGTGTAATTCAAAGTGTCAGGAAAGTCTGAAAAGCTAATTTATTACCAAGGCGACATATGAAGGTCTTTATACCGTGGCACCATTCTGATGATTTTATATAAAGTAATCACTATTTAAGATACAGCAGGAATGAATTTAATGAGTCTGAGAGAGGTCTGTGAGCTAGTGAATAGCAGAATTTTTGTTAGAGACACTCTAGGTGTGCAGGATTGCTCTGATCTAGCCAGTATGTGCAGTCATAATTGAAACCTGACATTCTCTTTACCAAAGTAAAATATTCTGGTTCAGTCACCCCCAGTATTCCAAGTGGAACGATGCTGATTTTTGCATCCTGGCTTTAATATCTGAATTCTGGAGAAGGTCATGAAATTCTTTACAGAAGTTTGCATGATAGGGATAAAGAGTACAAAAAGGATATTTGAATGGAAGATGCTGTTCTATATCAGTTGCCTTTTGATTCCACCTGCTTGCTGTTCTTCTCAGTTCATGCCTGTGGATGATACAGTGGTATGTATTAATGTTTTTTCTACCCAGATGTTGATACAATGTAGGAAGTCTTTATTTGACATTTCTACTCATATGCCTGACTACAGTGACTTAAATTATATTTTCATTATTTTAAATTATATTTTAAATTATCCGAGTTCCAGAAATTAACTTGCATCTTTTTTTGCTGTTGCCTGGTGCTGGAAATATCAAGTATGTCTTTCTACTGCACAGGCACCTTGAAGGATTTTTCACATCAGTTGCCTTGTGCTAATTATGACCAGGACAATGCTGTCCCTTTATCTGCTTCCAGAAACATTTTCAAACCAATTTCATTGTCTTTCTTTTCTAGTCCTGAAGCACCACCTCCACCTGAGCCTGCATGGGAAGAAAAACAGACCAGTGTTATCCATCTGGCTGGAGAAGACTTCAGGGAGTCCTTGAAGAAGAAGAAGCACACCCTTGTCATGTTCTATGCACCATGTGAGTAAATAACCTCTCTATGAGGATGGGTTTTGTAAGCCTTACATTCACTATGAAATCCTGAATTAATTCCCTTGCTGTCCACAGACTTATAAGGGTAAAGAGCTGATTCTGAATATAAGTGCATGGGAACATCATTGGCATCATTATTTGTATCTTTATAAATGGAAACAAAACAGTATATAATGGTTATATTATTTAATGCAGACACCAAAGCAGGCAGCAATACAAAAAGAAAACAAATTTGTTTTCCTTTGCTGCATTTTATGGTCCATATAACAAAATGTGATTCTTTATAGTAGCACAGTGGACATGGAGAACCTGATTCATTAATGCAGCATTTCAGTAGTGAAATCAATACAGTAGTGCAGGAGGAATCAGTCCACGAGGTGGAGAACAAATTTTGATGGAATAAATTTTGTCTGTAGTAAATCTGCATTTAAGTCTCCACTGGGACTAGGGACATAGCTTTCTCCTCCCAGATTGTTTTGCATGCATCACATAATCACTTTGTTTTCAAAGCTCCTGAGAATATTTCTGGAATCAGGCCTTTTATAAATAAGGTGAATGAGAGGGACCTCTTCTGTTTTCCTGTGCTGTCCCAGAGACAGGCAGACTAGGTGCAAGTTCTTAGCTTTTGAGGGGTTTATCAAAGGGAGAAGATAATCCAGGCATTTAATATTAGATACTATTAATATGCCTTTATGGCACCATGACTCAACCCCCTCAGATGCAAAAAAAAATTCTTCCATATCACATGGCCAGCAATTAATGGATAACCTTCAGACAAATAGTTACCAAATTGTTCCCATTAAATCAAAGGTATTTTCCATAAAGAGAGAGAAAGGTCCTTAATGTTTAATCAGGCAGCCCCTTATTTTGCTTTTCTGTTAGAGAATTAAACATGAATGCTGTGGGGCTCATATGAAGGGATGTGGGAGAAAGCAGGGGTGCAGTTCAGGAGGGAGATTTCTGAAAGGTTGTAAAAGAAAACGGAAGGGGACGTAATCCCTTTTCCAGTCCAGTTGCCACCACCTATTGACTAAAAATTGCCCATGTGCCAGGAATTTCTGATTCATGGAGCTCAGCTGGTTAAGAGAAAATTGTAATTTTAAAATCAAATGATTGCCCATGAAGTGGTAAGATTTAGGAGTTCACTGTCTCTCAAGTTCTCTTTACCCGATTAGTGACTTTCTGCGTAAGAGGGATTTATTTCACTTTTGGTTTTTAGCTGCATCTTTTAAAGACAGTTAGATTCTTGATCCTTTTTAAAGCCACATTCAAAGCAAAGACTCTATGTGTGATGAGTATGCAGCTCTCAGGGTTGAAAGCATGAGGGAACTTGCCTGATGGGCTAATTTTTTGCTGTTTGACTTCCACCCTTACTTTAGGAGGGGTGAGTAAAGATCAGCCTGGTCCTTTCTATATGAGCAGGCTGTAAAAACAAGGCTTGCATGATGAAACTGTTGGGTCCTTTGCGGCTGCACTTGGGACATATTTTTGCACTGTTTTTGACCACCTATATACAGGACAGAGAGGTGTTAACTGGAACCCCATCTGGCCTTCCCGTGACTCCTAAGACAGCGTTGCTGTTGTGGTGTCAGTACGTGGGTCATGCACAGTTTCTGATTTGTCAGATTTGTTCTCTCTAAATGTGGAAGTGTCTGTGAGCAAAGCACAAAGCAGGCACACACAGGGAGTGCAACAAGCCTTCACTTTGTTTGGTGCAGGGGAAAGTACCAGATAAGTATTTTAAATCTCCGTTTTCTATGAAATAAACATTAATGCAGTAGAATAATTACAATGATTAAAAACACTATATATTGTCAGCTTTTGTGCAGTGATAATGTGCTTCCTATTAAATTTATAGATTAGCTTTTGTTTACCATCTTCTCAGTCTTGAGACCTCTCGAAGCTTACGTTGCCAATTAATCTTAACTTGCCTTATTTTAGTGCAGGAGGAGCACTGCTAAAATTTCAAGGTCCCATTACCTCAAATAATTTTCTTTTTCTATTCAAATCCACATCTTGGGTCAGGGCAGACTCACAGTATGCTACTCCATTCACTTGTGACTCTGTGGCAGTATTTGTTACACTTACACATATGCTGAGATATTTTAGGATTGGGGGGGTGTTTATACATGCATATATAAAGTATGTTTATATATAAATATTTATGCTAAGAAATGTATCTCTCATCTGTCATTAGAATTTAAAGCAGAAAGTTGAGTATTCTGACCTTTGTCAAGCTTTCAGCTCCAGTGACAAACCTTTAGGCAAAGGCCATAGATATATATCTTAGATGCAAATTAAAATGAGATCTGGCTTTCCTGTGGCAGCTTCCAGTCCAAATTACTTAATATGTATAGGAGAGCCACCAATCTGCTGCTGTGCCAATAACTCAGGGCTGAGCTGAGCAGGGCTTTAATGGTACTGAGCAGTGCTTCACAGTGATTTAGCTCTGGAGGAGAAGACTGCTACATCTACATGGAAAAGATAGGGAGCTCATTACTCTGTCTCCTGGAATATGGGTGAAGCATAAACGTAAAGGTTATTCCACATGGCTGTGGAATATTTTAAGGACTGAGAATCAGAATCAAGACTCTGGAAATTACTGGGGGAAAAAGTCCACTCCTGCAGACTTGACACCACCGAGATCTTGATTTCACATTCCCATTCCTGCATGCTGGCATCTGTGTGTGCTGCAATGACTGATTTGGGGCAGGAGGCAGGAATAGGGGCAGGTTCCCAATACTGACTGGGGAGAAAGTGCCTTCTGCAGAAAACCCAGTGCTACTTGTGCCAGTAATGACCTGGGACCAGATCTTCATCCAGATGTCCTTTGGGTAGGTCTGTACCATGTCACACAGGCTGGAGTGTGGGCTGGCATGTGTTAGAGCTACTCAGGGATAGGACTTGGGGCAGGCTGTTGGCATCTGTAGTGCACAGCACCTGGCCCAACTATTCTCTGGAGATGTGATTGTCATCCCACTCATGTACCTTTAAATAAGAGGAAGATAATGGTACCATCTGCAGAGGGGAAGCATGAAGCCTCAGATGTGTGTGGGGACTGATGTGAGGGGTTGGAGGAGTATTTTAAAGCAGTAGGATTGATGCACCAGCTTTTGAGCTTTTGGGGAGAGTTTATGGGATTTGTGTCTGTATTTTTTCCATAATCCAGTCCTTGGACTACTGGATTCCATCAGCTACTTCAGGTTTACTTTTATAACTGTTTGTCTTTGTCCAGAAATGGGGAGAGGAGACAACTAGTCCAAATATGGTTTGGTGTACACACGGAGCCTGGTACATGGATGATCAGGATTTGGGGGTTACAGACTGTGTTGGGAAGTGAGCCAAATGGACAAGAGCAGGTAGACTGCAGTGCTGAACCAGCCAGAGTCAGGAGGGCAGTGGCTGCAGGTCTGTGCCCTACACCCAGAGCCTGGTTCAACACTTGCAGCTCCAAAGTGAAGCGTCCTGGGCCAACCCGTTTGCATCGGTGCCTCTTCTGGGATCAGCACACTGACCTTTCTTTCTTCTTTCTCTTATGTCCTCCCTGTTCATAAAGCTTATCTGGATGTGTTTTGTCTGCATTTTTACTTTTATGTGCTCTCTCCACTCCGTTATTCCAGATAATTGAGATTTGACTTTGACAATGCATTAAATTTTAACCTCCTACTACTGTAGCACTGAAAACTGTGCAAAATAGAAGCAGTTGGTTGTGATTAATTGTCAGAATCACAAAGGATAACAAAAGTCCCAGTAAATAATGTCTTTGTGGTTGGAGATGTTTTTTCTGCATTACTCAAACAAATTAAGGGGAAAAAAAGAATGACTGAAGCTAGGTGAGACTCTTTTCTGTAGTACCCAGGGACACTGAGGCAAAGAGCTCAAACTGAAACACAGGAATGTTTGCATAACCATTTAGAGGAGGTGGTGGTTTTTTTACTGTGGTTGTGGTTGAATACTTGAACAAGGTGACCCAAGAGGCTCCATCCTTGGAGATATTCAAAACCCAGCTGGAGACAGTGCTGAGAAACCTGCTGAAGTTGACCCTGTTTTGAGCAAGGGAGTTAGACTAGATGATCTCCCAAAGTTCCTTCCAACACAGCAATGCTGTATTTCTAGGAATAGTTATACTGGAGTTTGAGATACACAGGGGGTTTTTATTTGGTTTGGGGTTTGGTTTTGCTGATTGTGGTTTAGGTTGTTTTTCCCCCTCTCATCCAGTTCTGATTTTCTCTGAACAGGAAAGGCTTAATAACACCCCTTGCTAATTCTTGTGCAGAAACAGAAAATGTCCACTTTCGAGTTACAAGAATGTCATTTTTTGAGATTGCTGCTTTCAGAGAGACTACAAATGAATCAACTGTGTCAGAAAGGAATTACATATAATAGACCAGTCATTAACAGGTCCAAATGATGGGGGGGAGGGCACTCTAGTTTTAGATCAGTCACTTTAAATGGCAGGAATCAGCACTTATCAAATTCATTCAGTTTTTACTTTTAGTGTCAAAACACGAGTTAATAAGCACTTTTAAAAAATAAAGACTTTCAGCAGCAATGGGAAGTAGTCGGGGGAAAGTGCTCCCTTTTAATGGTTCGTAAGGGGGGCAGTTGCCAATGTTATTGACTTGCCAAATGGCCTCAATTTGTGGGACTCAACAGGGTTCACAGAATGGATATTTTTAATAAATGCTTTGCTGGGAGCTGATTTCCGTTTCTGTTTTCAGCAGTGAAACTTTCATTTCTGTAGAAATGAATTTCATCAGCTGGAAAAAGTTATTTTCTGGTGAAGCCTGACCCATAGGGGTACTGAGAGAACACCCAGAAGTAAACCATCCTGAGGATGGTTTTAATGAAGTATGTTTGGATGGAGGAAGTGGCTGTACTGCTGCAAGAGGATGCACAGTTAGAGACATCAGCCTCTTTTGTTCTTCACTTAAACTTTTTTGTAGGGCTTTTCTTTCAGGGCTGGAAGAAGGCAATAAAGGTTCCTAATCTGTGTTGCATCTGGTAAAGTCCAAGAAGACTTTAGGGTGTTTTTGAAGCCATTAAAAGGCTGTGTGTTGATCTAAGGTGTTTGTGGGAGATAGTACCTGGGTATTGTTCTCATGTAAAACAAAGAGAGTAAAGCAGGAATATTGACATCATTGCTGTCTGATGGGTCAGCTGGTCACCATTAAGAAGTAAGTGGGAAATCAGGTAGGACTTAGGTCAGCAGTAAGAAATCAGAGATCTGACTAAATGAGTTGTGCCATCCCTCTGTGTTTCATCAGAGCTAAGCAAACCTGCATTCATTTTACCCACAAAGTTTGTTCAGGATTTTAATTATTCGGTATCCTGATCTGCTCCTCCTCTGCGTTTTCACAACAAAAACTGCTTGGTTTATTCTGTCCAAGTTACGCATCAAGGACTATCCAGTGACAAAAGGCACTTGGCTGAGAGTCCTTGCCAGAGTGGGTCACACTGTGGGCACAGAGGGTGCTCGTGGCTTTGAGCTGTTGATGCTGACAGCCAGGAGGGCAGTGTGCTCCTCCCGCCCTGCGACCCAAGCTGTCAGCAAAAAGCTGTTCTGAAGGAAGCACTAGGCTTTCCTATTCATCCTTCCTGTTTTTTGGAGCAAACTTGGCCAAAGCTGGTTGCACCATATCTCAGCCTTTGCACAGGCAGTTTTGGGGAGTTAATGCTGTGTTTTGGTTAAGCTGCACTGCTGTAGGAAAACATGGTAAATTCTATTGGCTGTGAGGCTTCAGCCTATGGCTGCTGGGCATGAGATGAGCAGTCTAGGTCACTGTTGGGTCACTCAGCGGACTTGGGTGACATTGTTCTGTGTGAAATATGCACAGAGGAAGAGAACATACTCGACAATTGAGTTTATGAGTTCAGATGTGCGGAGCAAAGTAACAGCTCAGATGAATTTAGTGTCCCACGATGGCCTCAGATTGGCTCCCACCAAGAGGTTTTCCTGTCACTTGCAAGCACATCTTGTTAAGTTTTGATTAGGAGGCTGTATCAAAGAGCCTGAACAAAATGTGCATGTTTATAAATGAAGCTTAAGCTATCAAAAAATTATCAAAAACATGCTGAACAGAAAGAATTCCTTTCAAGGCAAAAAACCTTGCAGGAAGGATTTTCTGGTTGTTGACTGAGGCAGAGGTGCGGTCTGGACCCTCTGATAATGAGGCTTTAAGTCCTGTGTGGGCTGGCACTGCAGAATTTTGATGTTAGCTCTGCCACTAACTGCTTTCTTCCTGCATCGGTGGTGCTCTTGTTATAGGTGCATTACCGAGGTGTGTTCCTTTCAGTGTAAATAATGCTGATGCCACAGAGCCCCTTAACAGGCTGGGTTTGATAAAGGATGAATTCATAGAGTGGTCTCTGCAATCAGGCTGGCAGAACTGCTCTTAGCCCCAGTGTTTGTGCTGAGGAGAATAATTAGTGCCGAGAGAACGGTTTGAGCTGCCCTTCCCCAGACTGCGCATAACCGTCACAGAGTGCTGCAGCGGCTGTGGTGGAGTGGTGACATTAAACTAAAAGTTGTTGGGGTGATCCAGCTCCTCTTGTTTTGTAACCCTAAAATGTTACAGGTGCTTGATTTGGTGTGCAGAATATTGCCTGTGTATAAACAGCTCCAGCTTGTGAGAAGGGAAGAGGAGGGAAGTGCATGCTCTTGCCCCATGGAATTCTCTCCTCACAGACACACAGCTGTGTTGGTGCAGTGTCACTGTGGGTACATTAGGAGATTATGAATATGCCCCCCATCCTTATTCACTGTCACAAAACCCATTTCCAATAAGACAAATGCTTTTTTTGGTGATGTGTAACATTGCCTTGACAGGAGGTCCTTTTAAGCATCAGCGTAGCCGAAATTCCAGTGCTCTGCTGGCTGTTGCTAACTCAGCAGTGTGTCTTTTATTAGTGGGGTCCACTGGCATGTCAGATGGCAGAATTATTTCATTTGCTCTATAACTGTGTTTGCAGTTAACCAGGGCTGATGCTGGCTTGGTTAACTGCTGCTGCCAGCTTTGTTTGAGCTACACAGGCCAGTGGCACAGTGGAAAATGCAGGTCTGCTGGAACTGGCACTCAGGTTTGTTTTGGGTGTAACTGTTGACCTTAATACCCTTTCTGTCCAGAGGTGACTTGCATATAGCTTTCCATCTCAAAGGATTGCTTGTTGCCAGATGCTGAGTGCTGGCATGTTATTTGTAATTCACTGTAGTCAGTCATATCCTTGCTTTTTGTAATGGATGAAACAGTCCAGGAATTTTGTGCCGACTCTTTTTACTCTCCTCACTTCTGCAATTTGACCTGTTTTGATGACTTTATTACTGTTGCAATTGTTCATATCTCATAGCTATGGTTTCCCAATAATTTGGGTTTTGTATGTTTTGTCTCATTTGTATATCTCCAAGGTGTTACAAAATAAGAGTTCAGATAGCTTGGGAAAAACTCAACAAAATCCACCAACAGGCTGTGAAATTTGGAGTAGTTTACCTGTTGTTAAGAGTAGTCAGACAAGCCTTGGTTGGCCTGATGCTTAACTGAAAACCTCATAACATTTTTCAAATCAAAGGACATGTCACCCTCTTTCAATTACTAATGTCTTGTGTCTTAGAGGTATGATTATTCTATGGTGTCAGGTCATGTCATCAAGTGAGCTTTGAGTCCAGATATAAATAAATAATAAAAAGCCCTCCAGTTCTCTAGTGGTAAAACAAAGTGAATTAACCTTTCAGTTACATCTCCAAATGCCTTTCTCAAATATGCCTGTGGATTCAATAACTCCTGTAGCCACATGAATTGCATTGGTTTAAGCAGTATACCCTTTTCCAGCTCTTATCTGTGCAATTACTGTTTGTGGCCTGTCTTTCCTTGATTGACCAAGTAATATTCTGGTTTTAATTCTAGTTAGTCGCTTGGAACTCTTGAAGTGGAAACAGGCTTTTCTTGACTCTGTGGTGTACAAGCTCCCGGGCTGGCTTTGATAGCTGTGCAGAGCTGCTGCTTGCACTTGCTTGGAATTGCAGTCATTTAAAAGCCAGTAACAGAGGGCACTATCTACCCCTGTTATTTAAACGGTGATGATTTCAAGCAGAGATGGGGAATTGGAAAGTCATTCTCTGCTCTGCACTTTGCACGCTGAGGGCTCCATCCTGCCACGTGCTGAGCCCTCTGAGGCCCTGATGGTTTCACAGCTGAACAAATGGAGTCAGCACCTTGCAGCCTGGCTCCCTGTCAGGCAGAATTGTGAACCCTGCGAGTCACTTAACCTCTTCCTGACTCTGTTTAACCTTGGATGTAATGACAGAGGGGGATAATCACGTCTGTCTCTCTTAGGGGCAATTTGAAGCGTAATTAATTGATATTAGTTAAAGCATTTGAGATCACCCGTTGAGAGGTACTAAAGGAAGCCGGGGGCTGAGGGGGGAGCAGAGCCCTCTCTCATGCTGAGGGTAGAGCACAGACAGCACAAATGCCACGGTCTCACAAATCACTGGGCTTTCAGATCTCCTCTAAGGAGTTGGCCAGGACTTCGTTATGAAAGTACTGACAGTTTAAGTTAGTGTATTTAATATGAAAGCAGTGTACATTAAAATGTATGCGTGTTTAAACTCTCTCCTTAAAAAAAAAACCCTCATGCAAAATATATGCACACCACTTTGTTACTTTATTTATCAGGATTTTATTACGTATGAGATGCTAGAAGCACGCACGGCAACAACACGGGTAGGGTTATAAATCATTATGTATTACTGATGGGCAGAAGGTATAAGGTAGTGCTTTCTGAAGTCGAAATGCCCAGTCTGTGCTGCTGCAGTGTTCTAGTTGGGATGCTCAGGTTAGGGTTGGCAGGGGCTGTCGTTTTTGCCTGACCCACGAGCAGTGCTGGCCTCCTGCAGTTCTGGCTCTCGGAGATGGTGACACGAGCACAGCCAGACCATGTCACTGCTGTAGCAGTCTCAGCTCAGCGATGCAAGTCAAGGACAGCTGTCTTTTGATCAGGTGGAGAGCCACTGTATGAAAGCATCTCTTTTAGAAAACCATTTCCTTTCAGACTAAAAATCACTAGTGATGGGGAATGTGAATTTCCATCTAAATTTGACTGGCTTCAGCACACAACCAGCTCTGGAGCTTAATCAGCCTTTGGCACCCAGCTTGAATAGCTTGTTATAATGAAATTTAGAGACTGACTTTTCTCGATTTCTATCACTTCTTAATCTTTGGATTCAAGCTGTTGACACACTGAGCTTCCTGACTCCCTTTGCCATGGAACACGTCTTTCAGTTCTGTTGTTTTTCTTACGGGTCTTCTGAACTCCCTCCAGTTTGAACTCATTGTTGATTTATGGGCACAGAACTGCAAACAGCACTTCAGAGGTGCCAGGCATAGAGGTCCTCTTCACATCTGCTTACTATTTTAATTTATATATTCAGTGAAGTTCGTTTTGACAACTCCATCATTTTCTTTCAAAGCTGTATTGCCAGCATTGTTTGGACTTCTTTTGCTTCTAATACATTTAAAGCCCCTTATATACTTAAAACATCATTATTACCTCTGCTGACTGTAGGTACTCCTTTGATGTCCATTTGCTTCCTTTATCTATTTTGTACAAATTGTTAGCTTTTGATTTATATTCATTAAAAAACAGCTTCACCTTTCTTCTATGTGCTGTGCTAATACAGCTTCCACTCTTCTAAGGAAACTGAATTAACCTTGTACTGTTCAGCTGTAGAGAGGTTATATTATATCACTGGGCTTTGTAGTTTCAAATTAAACAAAGCATGAAGTAACTAAACTTAAAGGATGTTTTTTCCTATTTAAACAAGTAGAAACCTGCATTTTTGGAAAGAGGACTTGATTCCTTTAGGCAGTTCTGAAAATTTGCCACAATTTTATTTTAAATGTAATGAGGCGACTGTTGTACAACAGGGTGCATCTCTTTCATGCACTACTCTCAAGACATCTTTAGAATTGCCATCTGGTCCTAATACCTTTGTGCACTGAAGTTTTAAGAATCTCTTAAGTTTTACTTTTGACTCACTATCATCTCTAAACAATTGGTTAAAAACAAGAAGACCTGTTCAATGAAAAATTCTCCATTTGAATGCAATAAAGACATGTAGATTATTCACTAGGTTGTTCCACTGCTTTGAAACCCTCTTTGCATCCCTTCTGCATCCTGTGGGATCCTGCAATTATAGAAGATGTTTTCACAGGTATTATTATGTCTGAAAATTTGAATGAAATTGCTACCACATCATATCAATTTTGTGTCATTCTTACTGTACCTGAAAAATGGGTTTATATTATTTTTTTCTTAGTCTCCTTTTTGTTTAAAAAACAAAATATCAGTTCACAAGGTGATGTGAGCACGTAGTTAAGTTTTTCCATTACCCCATGTGCTATCTGTGTTTTGCATCATGTAACAAATGTGTTGTGGCATCATTTTGGAATTCACATCCAGCTCAACTCTGCAGTTCTTTACTTCTTCACAGTCCTCAAAGCAGTGTTTCCACAAGAATGAAGTTCCAGCCCCTTTCTGTGCCCAAACCAGTGCTGGCTCCTTGGGTCTTTCCTCAAAGACACCCTGAGAAGGTGCTGTACCTTGAGGTTGTTCCTGCTATCAGTAAATCCAGTCCATGGAAAACAAGCTGGCTTATATATTTTCCATCACTTCATCTCCCTAAAGACCCACTAGCTTTCCTTTAAATGCGTCTCTAATTAGAGGAGATTTAATCTGACTCCCTCTCCCCTCAGTGATAATGGCTCTGAGTGAAGCCTGCTTGCTTGCTTGCTTGCTTGATTTCCCTTGTCTGCTGTTCATCAGCCATTCCTCTTGAATTTTTCCCACAGAAACCATATTTCTTATGTACTGGTTCAGTTGAGAACTACTTCAAGGTGAGGAATGTGATGGTGCCTGCTGTGGCTGTACCACATCTCCTACCAACTTTACAACATGAATGATGGAGAAAAACCTTGTAGAAAATACTGGGTTTGTGTACATTTTTAAATTTGTAGTACAAGGGCAAAGAGAACTTCAGAACTCCTCAGCTGCAGGTGTTTGGGACCTGTGATTTAAGCAGGCAGCCCTCATGCCCCAGCAGGTCAGGGGGAGCAGATGCCACCATGGACTGTATGGGGGGTCCTCCAGAGAGCCAAATTCTGAGCACAGAGCTGAGTGCCTGACTTGAGCTCTAGTAAAGATGTATTGTTTGCTGATTGTGAGCAGGGAATGGCCTCAGCACATGCTACTTGCACATGCCTGAGATGTCCAGTTCTCTTGTTTTCCTACCAGGTGATGCAACTGTGTTTCTGCAGTAGGAAATGGAGTTATCTTGAGATATGCAGGAATGATTAGAGGTTTTCAGTGCCAGTATTGGGATCCTGTGGAAAGGCTGGATATTTCTGGAGCAGGTTTTTTTCACATTTCTCAAGTCAGGCACAGGAAATTACTGTTAAGTTCACATCTGCTCTTAACCCTGTTGAGATCAAATTTGACACTGTTGTAAAAATGAAAAAAGAAAATTGTTAAAGCAAAGCCCTGCGTCTGTGTTAGAAGTTCTGCTCCCAGAAGTGCTGCTTTTCAGTGCTGCTCAGTTAAAACTCCACTACTTGTCCTTGCAGGAAGTCTGTGTGCTTACCATAGGATCCAAATTATTAAACTAAAATGAATTTTCCAGCTTGTTTAGTCCATAGTGACTGAGAAAGGGCAGGACCTTTTGGTTCTTAGCACCTTACACGTTCATATGCCACTGGTTTAATCTCTTTCCATTGCAGCCCATCTGAAAATTCCTTTGTAAGGAGGCTGCACACTTCCTGTCCTCATGTACTGTGCTCAGTACATTTCCTTTCCTTGCACTTTCGAATCTAGAAGATAGTGCTAACACTTAAAATAAACGTGTGATAGTGGGTGTGAAGAGGGAATGGGGAGAACAAGTTTTCCGTCTGTCAAAATGAAGACATCAACCTCTGCTTTTATTTTTTTTGGCATGTGTGCTTTAAATAGAATGACTGGGTTGGGTGACTTCCAAGTGTTTGCTGCATTTGGCAATCCTTCTAAGTTGTAACAGATGAAGTTCTGCTGTTCCATATGATGTGCTCCTTCCCCCTTTTTCAGTGACTCCTTGAAACTCCTTGGGAATTCAGTGTAGCATTCACATCTGTTCCGTGCATGGATGTCCAAGGCTAACAAAATGCCTACTGGACTTGGAGGCAGCTCTGCCAAAAGCCATATGGTTGTGTTTTAGTTTGGTGAGCACAGTGCAGTAAAGAAAGGAGGTTGGGCCAAGGGAGAAGTGAAGGGAGGAGGGATGGAGCTTCAGATGGGTAAATGAAGGTAACTTCTCATGATTTTGTATTGGATTTGATATTTTTGTGTGGAAGAATATGCTTGTTATTTGTGTACTCATTTTCTTGTGGAATGTGGCTCATGAAGAACTCTTAACCTGCTACAACTTCTCTAGGAGCTTTGAGAGGGGCCTTACTGTCCTGAAATACCTTTTATTGAGGGTTTACAAGATGTTCTTAGGTAAAACCTAAATTTTAAGCTCAAGATCATAAGCAAAAAAGGGAACCTGAAAGGTTTAAGTTTTTAAGAGCCTTTATGTTTTAGTGTAACAGTTGGAAGTGCTTTCCAGAAAAACTGCAGCATGTAGTTAAGAACAAGTATTCCTGTTTTAGAGGTGCCTGATTTTTATCCATTTTTTGTTTCTGAAATTCTTTTTAGATGTCGTCACCAGTTCTGATTTATTTGTGTAGAGCAATGTTAACAAGGCAACCGAGGCAGTCCCCCCGCAGTACAGGAAATTATCCAAGATTTGTTAAGATGCAGGCTTGACCTGCAGGCTCTGCAGTATCAGGCATGCAGGCCAGGCAAGTGCTAAGAGAGAAGATGGGTCACCAAAGTGGGCTGATGGACATGGGAGCAGCCTGAAACCCTAGCCTCCTCCACCTCTTTCTTCTCTTCTTCCTCCTCCTCCTCCTGTTCTTTCATGACCATTTTCTTCCAGGCAAATGCTGAACAACTCAACAAGGTTGATAGTTTGCAAGCTGTAGAACACTGTGCTGTCTCCCACTGAAACACAGCTGCCATCGTGCTCTATAAAGAGTTTGAAGCCATAAAGATGGATATGCAGAAGTGCCTCAATTTCCCAGGAAACATCCCCTTGACTTTCTGGTATTCTTAGCTACTGCACAGACTCTCAGTGTATTTACACAGGTGTATCACTGCAGTGCTTTCAGAATCCTATTCTGAAGAAAGAAATGCTCTAAAATTCAAAGCAGTGAATGTAAGCAATGAAGTTATATTTTGGTGCAGCTGAAGGGGTATTCAGCCTTTCCTTTGTGGAAAGGAGTGTGCAGTGTTTATGCACAGATAAAATTTTTCTTGTCAGCTGAAAGAGTGAGCATGGTTTAGGAGGGTGGCTGCAAGTCTCCTAAGAGGGCATTTGTTCAGTCCTGATTTTAAAGTAACACAGACACTTGTTCATCATGTAAAATACTGGCAAACAACAGTAGCATAAGCTGTAATTGGTGCTTGTGAGCAACCCATTTGTGATTTTCTGTTCCTACCCAGAAATAATAGCAAGATGAACTCCTTTGCCAGCATTACACAGGCTTGACTGAAGTGTGTCCATTCCTTTCTTAATGTGCATCTAAGCAAAAAAAGTGTCTTGAGTCTTTGCTTGGGATCAGCCTCTGTGCTGGGTTTGAAAAAAGTAATTTATTACACATATGCATGTACTTTCCTTTTCAAAGCCTTACTTAGTATAGTAATGATGTTTTGAGAGGAGTTTAGATTATTCATAGACAATAATTTGTAGACATTGATTCTAAATTAAGAGCACTCATATCTGAACCTTGAATCAAGAGAATAGTTCTAATTTCCCTTCTGTGACTTCTGAAATGTTGAGTCAAATCAGTGTGTATTTAAGCAAGGGATTAGCTTTTGTTCAGTGCTGCGGTGGTACAAAGAAGTATCATCCCAACTCCCATACAAAGCTCTGGGGTTCCTGTGTGCAGGGTCTGTAAAACTCTTCAGGGGTTGCCCAGTTGTGGTGAACAGCAGGAAGGTCTCCAGGAAGGCCAGCAGCAGTCATCCTAACCTGGGACTGGACATCTGCTCTCCATCCATGAAAGATGTCCGGCCTACTGGACTTGCTTCTCTTCCCCTCCTTTATGTTCCCAATGGTTTGGCTTTACCACAGGCCATTTCCAAATACTTATAAATGCTCCCAGCAATTTCCTTTCCAGCTTCCAGCCTCCTGTTCCCAGCTGTTCTCTCTTTATTCCCATGCCCAAATCTAGCTGGTATCTGTGGCAACAGCAGTAATGACCTACCTGGCAGAGCAGGGCAATGGTCTGTCTGTGGCTGGTGCTCTGGAAGTGACCTTAGGGCACTGGTGATGGAGAAAGGTCCCCTCCACCGTGGTCCCTGTTATGGGATGTCATGTAACTGTAAATGTACACCTAAATTCCTTGAAGTCACTGGGATCTTAAACACGTGCTTACTTTCATGTAGCTGACACATGCTTTGTCCTGCTCATTCCAGAGCTGGAGAGCTCCTGTTTAGAGTGATTTTTAATTCAGGTTTTCCACTGACTCACCTTGTGTCTTGAGTTTGTCCCAGTGTCTTTCCTACCACTAAAGTTTATGATGTCTTTTTCTTCCTGTGTCAAACAGGGTGTCCTCACTGTAAAAATGCCATTCCACATTTCACAACTGCTGCTGAAGTCTTTAAAGAAGATCGCAAGGTAACTTGTTGTTAATTTTTTCTGTGATATTTAAGAATATTTTCCATAATTTGTACTTTATAGGCTTTGCTTATTGATAAGGTAATAGATTTGAAGATAAAATTGCTGTTACACTAGAAGAAATGTATCTGCATCATAGGGGTTTTATCTTTTATGGTCAAATTGAGTTATACTTCCAACCTGTTCTGTTTTCCCTCATTTGCTGTCTTTTATGTTTAAATCTTTGTGTAAGAGTTACTTTGTATGAAACACAATTCTTTCTCATTGAGGGATTAAATAAATATAATTCATATAATCTCCATTCCCCTTCAACTTTTATCAGCTGTTGGGGTGCATGTAGAGAAACCACAAGTTGTGTGATAGTCCTGAGGACCTCAATCACATAACTAACTAATCCTTGCTTGCATAGTACAAAATACAATATATTTCTGTAAACTGGCTGACTTGAGCCCAGGATGCTCTTCTAGGACCCTGATATTTCAGCCTTAAAAATGCATCCAATGGCTGAATCACACTGGGTAATTTCCTTGCATCAGCTGAACCACTTTTTCACTGAGCACATGGAGATGCAGAATTAAAAAAAAAAACAAACCAAAAAACACTTGGGCCCCTGGATTTAACCAGATAACTAATTAGGAACCTGTTTGATATTTTTCAGTGAACCATATTTCATTCTGATCTCTGAATTTGTTCCACCTGCACAATTGCTTTGTGTTTAGGTGTGGCAAGAAAAAGATTTGGTAATTTAATATGGAAATTGCTCTCTACACCTTCCTCAGGAGGGGAAACAGAGGGAGATGCTGAGCTCTTCTCCCTGGAATCCAGTGACAGGACAGGTGACAATAATTCAAAGCTGTGCCAGGGGAGGTTCTGGCTGTATGGTAGGAGACACTTCTTCACCAAGAGGGTGATCATTCCCTGGAACCAGCTTCCTTAGAGAGCTGGTCAATGCTTGAGTCTGTCAATGTTTAAGGGACATTTGGACAACATCTTAACAACAGGCTTTAACTTCTGGTCAGCTCTGAATTGGTCAGGCAGCTGCAGTAGATAATCCTTGTAGGTCCCATCCAGTTGAAATAGTTTATCCTTTTCTGTGTTCTAAATGAAGAGGTAATTTTGTAACAGTTGTACTCCAGAACAGAAGAATTTTTGTAATTTTTTTCTTTTCCTCTCATCTGTTCTGTAACTCACAGAAGAATGCATCAGATTGACAAGAAGCAAATCATTCTTGTATCACTGAGTGCATAAATTAGTGCATCACTTCTGCCCTCTGGCACACAGAAGATTCATAGGCATGCAGCTTTTAGTTCTCCTACTGCTGTAAATTAGTTTGCTGAGATGCCTTTTGGTTACTTCTGTGTTTCCAAGATCTCTGAGAAAGTATCCTTGTTTCCCCACTTTTCTGATAGTTCCAAACGAAGCCTCTCTTTCCTAAATCCATTAAAATTTCAGTCAGAGGAGGTGAAACAAATGTACCAAACAATGTGAAACTTGCTTATTAGAGCCCCAGGATGTATTAACAAGCAATCAGAATCATGCCACAGTTAGTTGGGCAGGGTGGTGGTGGGAAATGCAGGCCTGGGAAGCTTTTCCTTCAGACTGCAGGTTATGAAAGGACTCCAAGAGCAGAGCAGTGATTGACGATTGCAACTCTTGACTTCAGTTTAAGGCTGAAGTGGGGAGATATAAAATGTAATGAGTTGGAACAGGAGAGCCAGTAGGGAATATTAAGGCTGGTACAGTTTTAAAGAGGTGTGTGCAGTTAGGAAGAATGGTGTTATTCCACCCCAATGACTTATGAAAGTGCCAGGGATTGATTATGTTGGGAGCCCCTATTTAATTGTGTACAGCTATAACCTGCCAAGGTGCTTCCTGCTGCCAATTTGTGCCACTGTGGAAAAGAAAACAAACCTGTTTAGACTTTGGAAGGGTACATCACTGTTCCCACAAGCAGCACAGGTCATATTC
This sequence comes from Hypocryptadius cinnamomeus, assembly GCA_013400635.1. Lineage (NCBI taxonomy): Eukaryota > Metazoa > Chordata > Aves > Passeriformes > Zosteropidae > Hypocryptadius > Hypocryptadius cinnamomeus. The sequence continues at coordinate 100,190 of VYZP01072711.1, read as the reverse complement.
CCATGTTTCAAATGGGACTGAACCTTCAAACTAATTTGTAGTTCTGTAGGGTTTCAAACCGGTAAAATCACTGCTTAAGAGAAAGGAAGTATTTATTCTTTAAAAAACATGGCATGATTGCTAATTTTCATTTTAAGTAGTAGATTCTTTACACTACTACATTTCTATAGTAGTGTCCTTTTTTTTTTTTTTTTCCCCTGGAGAAAGGTTTTTCACTTAACAGAGTGTTTTTGCATTTAAACTGTATCTTCTTCTTAAAAGAAGGGTCTTTTAATTAAACATTTTATCCTGCAGAAGCCAAAGAACAATCAAAAACATTCCAGCCTTGAATTGGTTATAGATAGTATCTTAAAAGGTATCCTTTGGGAGACTTTGAGTCTTTACTTTGGAATTTTGAAGATGAGCAGAGCTTGAAGCTGTTAAATACGTGTCTCTTGGTTTTGGCACTGAAGCCCCTCTCCCCCAGGGCTGTGTGTAATGCTCTGTACTTTTTCATCATCTGCACTGCTGGAGTTGGAGTTTAAAAATGCACTGCTTGGAACATTGGCCCCAAATGTCAGCTCTCATTGGCCACATCACTGCTGTGGTTTTAGCCAGAATCCCCAGCCTGCTCACTGGCCTGGGGCAATCCTGTGGCTGCTGCAAAACACAGCTCGGGCTGAGACCCACAAGCCAGAGCCTCCAGTCTTTCCATCTTCCTGGAGAAATTCAGTGCCAGTAGGACCAGATCAGTGGAGGGGCTACTCCAGTGGCAGCGAGCATATTGTTTCAGTTACTTAAAAGGGAAAAAAAAGGTGGGAAAAAAAAGCCATCTGGAGCATTTTTAGCTTGGGGCACTGTGGCCTTAGCATACAGCTGCCAGGGAAAAGCCCATGGCCAGTGCCCCACAGCTCAAGTTCTGCCACTGACCAGTCAACATCAGAAAATGCAAAAAATATGCGGGTTGTCACTTAGCTGAATGGATTGAAGAGCAGGAAGGCATGTTCAGTAACTGCTCCACAGTCTCTCTCGAAAACTAAATCTTTAAAAAATCTGCATTCTGCCTTCTGGCTGATCCTGTAGCTCAGCTTGAAGGAACTGATTTCTGGTGTTCCAGTTTGGATTTGCTGAAGGAAAGCTCTTGACTCTTCAAGGCCTCTCAGTAACAAATCTCTGGCAGTCTTGCAAAGGGGCTGCTTTTTGACCAATCTTCCCATTTTCACAGGAGACTGTTCCTGTACAAATGCATTGACCCAAATCCGAGCACCACAGCTGGGTTCCAGTGAGTTCCCACGGAAACAGCTGTGGCAGCAAGTGCTGGAAAGGGTGCAGCAAATGGGGTGAGCTGGGGTGTTAGTGGGTCAGTCAGCAGTGAAACTGCTGGGTCCCCAATGTGTATTGTGAATCGCAGTTTAAAATTATTACACCAACCAAATGGCTGTACAGAGTTATCCAAATGAGATAATATTTTAGTTTGGCAAGGAATTTGATCCCTGTTTGCTTAAAAAGCATGTGCTGAATTTCTTTTTAATTAGACTCATTAAATATGGTGATGTTAGCACTGTACATCACGTTGTACTAATGGATGTCCCCTTTGCAAATAGGCCTGCTTTGAGAACAGCACCTCCTGTAATGATGCCATGCCACATCAGGGCAACTAATAATGAATCTCCCATTTGCAAGGCCTTTCACTTTGAGAACAGTAGCTGAATGGCAGCAGGCTTTAGCAGACCAGTCCCTAACTGCTGTTAGGGTCCAGAACAGGTGATACAAATAGAAACCTATGGAGTAGGGAAGAATGCACATCTGTCTTATTTACTGGTGCTTTTAAGATGTTTGGCAACAACAGACTTTTTTCCAAGTAAGCAGGTAATTGTCATCTGGAATTGATTCTACTTTTAAATTGTTGTTTGGAAGCATTTATTTCCATGCCGCAACTTTGTTTTTACTTTTTTTAAGCTTATCAAATATCATTCCTCTTTCAAATCAATATTCAGTTAGCTATTCACTTCCATTTTCATAACAAAAGTCAATATTAGCTCTAGCAGAGATTTATTTTCTTGAATCAATAAACCAGTGTGTGGCAGTACATATTTTAACAGGAGAGCAGCTAGGATTGCAGGGGGTTATTTTTACTATATCATCATGTGGTGACTGGGAGGCAAACTGTTAAAAAGAAAGCTTTAAGAACAGAAAGGAGGAGTTACCTGGAAGGTCAAGGGATCCCACTTTCAATTTTCTACGCATCTGTTGGAACTGTTCAATGTAATCGTGTTTCTTACCTATAAAATCCCTCTAGAGCAAAAAGTTGTTTCATAAATCTGTTGGAAGGGAACTGTGATTTCTGATGTATGATTAGATTATACTGCCAGTACTTCTTTTTCCTTCTAACACTTAGTAACAAAATAAGGCATCACTCTTCTGTTACAGCTGGGGCACCTGGAGGTCAGTGGTCGTAGTTTTGGCATAGCTCCACTTATACTGAAGCACCTAAATGAAAGTTCTGGTTTTTGCAACAGCTCAGCTTTTGTGATCAGTCCTCTTCATCTGAAAAATAGGCCATGCTCTGTTTCCTCAGAGCTCTTCAGAGCTGCTCATACACTGCTCACAGTCTATTGCCATGCTGAGTTAAGTTTGCAACTCTGTAGTTAAACTCCCAGTGTTTTGGTAGAACCATGAAATGTTGTGGGATTTCTTTTTCAAGTAAAGGTATTTTCCAGTCCCAGATGTTTCCAGACTCAAATTAACCTGACTATGGAGAAACGCATACTTATTTGGTGGGTTGTTGTTGTTGCTGTTGCTATCATTATTATGGATCACTGTACATACTCACCTGATACCATTAATTATTACAGAGTGCATACCAGTTGTGAGGAACTACTTGTAAAATTAAGAAAGTTGGATGTACTCCAAGAAACTTCCTTTGGGGTCCACAGTCTCTGATTGATTATCTTTTCATTTGATAACATTTCTATTCCTGCTACAGCTGCTGAACAGGTTGGTGATAGACCTGAAAGACCTGAACAGCACTGGCTGTTCACTGGCTGGAGAAAGGACTTGTATATAATGATGTGTTGTCAATATCTAAGGCAGCAGAGCTTTGGCTTATAGAGAATCCATAGTCCCATGGAGTTTTGTGCATGTTGCAGATATAGCACTTACAGCTTTTTCTCCCTGAAATGTTTTTTCAGTGGATTTTCCCCTCTGGTTAGAGGAAAGCTCAAGAAATAGAATTTTAGCCCTAACAATCAAAATCTCCATAAAATCAGTCTTGTCTTCTGAAAGCTGTTACATTGGATTTTTCCATAATGGACATACACACACACATAAATGTTAGACCAGTGTTAGCAGAGTTTCTTTCTCTCACATATTTTTAGAGGGTTTTGCCCTCTTGATGAGAGGGAATTTGTGAGAGGTGATGCCAAGTGTCTTGGCTCTTGGGCATCTACTACGGATGTCGTATGCTTAATATGTCTGCAGTTTCTGGTTGAATAAACTTAGTGGGTTTGCAGGTCAGAGCATGTAGGTCTTGCTAACCTGTGCTCTCCAGTGCACTTCTGTGTAACTTGTTGTTGGTAGTTGAATATGAAGATCAGTTCTGAGAGGAATATTCTCCAGAAGTCTTTAACCACATTTTGAGAGAGGTTTTTTTGGGTTGTTATTTTTCCTGACTCAGTTTCCTTCTTCAGTGAAGCAGAAATGCTGACTGTTGCTAAGAGAGTTGAGAATGAGAGAAAACTTACCCTGCAGTGTATTACTGCTCACTTGAGCCAGGATTCTGCATCTTTTTACATGCAGCTTTTCAGTAGAGCCATGCAGGAATTCACTCTGGTAGGACACACCTCTACCAGCAATGGAGCTCAGTATTCACAGTCCACGAAAACACAAACAGAAAGAAGCAAAGGGCATCAGTGCTATTTGCTGAAATTCTGGTGTGTCTCAGAGTTCAGCTGTCTGGAGTTGATGGAATGGAGATGAGAATTGGTCCTCAGTCCAGAAGTGTGTTTTGCTACAAGTGTTTTCCAGCATCACTTTTCTCCTCTCTCAGCGCACTATATTTGATCTTCCGCTGTGAGACAGGCAAGACAATTAGGGCTGTGATGCTATGATAATGAGTGCACAGAGATGGTAGCAACCTCTATATTTAGGCTGCCTTAACATTTCCACTTTAAAGTAATCACTCAAGCCCTCCTAAGTACTCTTACTCAGCCACTGTTGGCAGCAGGCATTGAATGCAGCCTCAGATACAGTCTTGGGAATTAGATGTTCCTCTATGAAATTTTGCTCACGTCTGTATGAGTTACAAGGCTTTTGAAAATCGCCGTTCTTGTTCTCTCCCTGGCTGTAAAAATAACCAAACGTGTGTGTTCTGTAGAGCTGGGCTCAAAATGGTGCTTGCAGTGGTGGGGCTGTGTGGGAGCTTGCATTAGGAGCATTGCAGAGGGGACACACCACGGACACATCCCCCACATGCTATTCCAGATGTGCCATTAGACCTGCTGGATTAGACACAGCACTGGGCTCATGGGGCTGCCGTGGACAGGCTTAGACTGGGATCTTCGTGTGCACAGCTAAGGCACAGATGGGCCAGCTTAGGTTTCCTTGTGCTGTAGAGGAGAGCAGTGTCTCAAGGACGCTACAGAGCGTTTCTGTCAGAAGCCACCTCTTTAAGGTCCATCAGTCATCTGTTCTGAGGCAACTGGTGAAGATGTTCTGAACAAGGTTAACAGTGGCTTACAGCATTGCATTCCTGCCTGCACCCTCTCCTCACTGGGGGCTGTTCTCACAAAAGCCAGAAGGTAAATTAAATTGGACGCTTTGCTCCAGCCAGTACCAGTTTAGATATATCCAGAGGTACAGATAAAGAGAGTTTCTTGTATGTCTTCCCTCTTCCTTCCAGTGTACTAAAAACTCATTTTCTTAATCTCCAAGACACTGAGAACTGATGGGTCATCAGTCACAACAGTTGAATGTCTCAAACCAGCTACTAAGATCTGGATGAGCACATGCATAAATTCCCCTTTTTCTGGCTGTAATCTCTCCCTGTGTGATATTTAGAGCAGTGAGAAAAAAGATTATTTTATTTATTATAGCTTTTAGGAAATCAGGACTTCTAGTATTCTTTCTACTTCATGCTGTGTCATGAAATAAAAGTTTGTCTCCATTCTAAGCTTTTCTTTACACAGAAGTAGCCAACAGAGCTCTAAATTTTGGCTGACTGCTGAGGTCAGGAAGGCAGAAATACTTCTATGAAACTCTTCTAACTCTTCTACAGTTTATTATTCCTAATCTTTCATTTAAATTGGTCCTGAATGTGTAGGAGTCTTTGTGTTTACAAAAAGAAAAAAAATTAGGATCATACATGTTTTTAACAGCTTTCAAGAGTCCTGGTTCTGTAATAGCCTTATTAATGTTTAAAATCAGAAAACAGATATTTAAGGTAAGAACACTGTTCACTTTATCTAGTACTTTCCAATTGAAGACAGACCAAGCGAGATCATACTGAGAATTGTCTTGTCAGGCTTTCAAAGCCAAAACAAAACAAGCAAATTAACTGAAGTTGGCTTTGCCAATCTCTTTAATTACTGCTAGGATAATGAGATCAGGTTTTCCCATTTTGACAATGTCACCATGAAACAGGAGGACTTTGTGGAATATTAAGTGATCTTTTAATTATGGAAGAACAGTTCAACCACAACCCTGAAGTCATGCAAGCAAAAGGTATTTTGATCAGCTGTTTGAAGGAGGCTTGTGGAACGGAAATTTCAAATTAGGATGTGTCTGCTATGAAATTAGCACTTGATAAATTGTAACCCACAAAAAAGTTGCAAAAAGTCATTCCTCTGATTTGTTTGGTTTCTTTACATAGGTTGTGCTTTAACGTGCTTGCCCTCCAGCAGGGCCTGGCTGGGGCTGTGAAGGCAGAGCTTATGTGAGCAGCCTGCATTCAGATTCCAAACTGCTGCTCACAGGAGCAGTCAGGGTGAAATCACAGCACAGGGCTCAGTTGCTTTGAGCAGAAGTCTATGAATTACATTTTGTTTCAGCATCAGAACTGTTAAGGGCAGCCCCTCCTCAATACTTCACAGAGTCAGGACTTGAATGTTCCGAGCTGCTGCTCTGGGGCTCTGAGGCTGTGTTTCCTCGCCCTGCCTGTGTGGAAGCAGGCAGGGACCGAGGGTGTTGCTCCACTGTCAATAGGCTGAAAGTGTGGCAGGCTCTTTCCTACTCAGGGTTTGTCTGTGTGACAGTAGCATCTAGAGGTTTAAAAAGGAATTAAAGCCCACTTTGCTAATGGCTGCATATAGTGTACAATCCTGGAAGAAGACAGGAAAGGAAATATAAACCCAGGCTGAGATTGTAAGCAAGGAACCTTTTTCTGTATATGCAGGTGCTCTGGCTTCTCACCCATCCCCATTTGACCTTGGAAGAACTGCATGGGGTTTAGAAAAGCTATTTGGAGTAGAAATCATTAATCTGTGAATAGGCTGCATAAGTGACCAGCCATGTTTGGTAACTTTTCTGAGCATTAGCAGTGCCATGGGAATGAGGTTGGGTTAGGTGGGTCGTTACCATCACCAAAGCCACTGTCACTGTTCATCACTTAAAACCAAAGTGGAGGAAAAATATTGCAGCATGGCAGAGCTGTGACCAGTGTGCCTGGATTTGGTTTTATAAATCCAGCCTCTGGATTTCCTGTTTGGAGTCTAACGCAGAGCTCAGTGGGAAGGCTGCAAAGGTGATTTTCTGCTCTGTGAGTTGAACATGCCATGCACAGGCCAGGTGATGACCATCCTCTGCTCTCCCTCCACAGCTGAGCCCTTACAGAAGCCATTGCATGTTTGGCAGAAAACTTGGGTCTCTCTCAGTGCTAAGGCTAAGCTGCAGCAGTATCACCATGAAATGGGTTCTTGGCTTTCTCTCCTGCCTCAGTGTGATCTCTTGTGTTTCAGATTGCCTATGCTGCAGTGGACTGTGCCAAAGGACAGAATCATGACCTGTGCAAGCAGGAGGGAGTCGATGGCTACCCCACCTTCAACTATTACAACTACGGGAAATTTGTGGAAAAATATACTGGAGATCGAGGGGTAAGTGAAAGCAAGAGTCATCACCTGGTACAGGGAGCAAAGTCTCTTCTGCCTGTCCTGCCTTGCAAATGAAAACTGCGGAGTGAATTTTTACCATGCCTCTGGTGCTGTCTTACATGGATGAATCATAGTGTACCACACCCCTGTACATCTCTGCATTAGGAACACTCTTGGTCTATTTTTAGGAGCATGAGAAGAGGAAAAAGGATTAGATTTGGTAATAGTCTTTGTATATTTTATTCTTTAAGCTGAGGCCTGTTAGTGAATTTGGACTGAGTGAAAGGGAAGGGTTTATTGCATGTGCTGCTGGCAGAAATGCCAGAAAACACAGGGCTTAACTCCTGTCAGTTCTGGATCTCATGGACACTGCAAACGTGTTACAGATCCACCAGGCTGCCAAATGGTGACAGACCATTGGTTTTATAGCTAGGACAAAGCTGTCCTTTGGAGACTAGAGGAAAGTAAATATCTCATTTGCCCTGAATCAGATTCACTCCTGGCACTCAGGATGGAAAGACAAATCGTGCCATCTACCCCTGGGCTGAAGTTTCATTCTTTTGTCCTGCTGTGGCCAGCTAATTATACTCTATGAGTGGAAGAAACGGGGGCAGAAATGGCATAACGCCTTCAGTGGTTGTAAAGTGCCTGAAAATAAGGAAGCAATTCAATTATTTGTGGGCTGCCTGTGTTGTAACCTCCTAGAGGGAGGTTACTCCTCAGCAGCCATTGACTGCCTGGGGTCTGCAAGAAAAACTTGGGGTCTTTGAGCCACGCACTGATTTTGAAAAAAGATTCTTGCCTGAAAGTTATTGCTGCTGTTAGAGCTCAGAAAATTATATAGAAGCATGAATTAAAAAGCCAGGTTCTGAGGTTCTCTGTTAGTCAGGATCTTGGGGAAGTCTTCATGGAGCTTTGCCTCCCAGTTTTCTTCAGCATACTTGGACTCCAGTAATTACCATTTCATGGTGCTGATCCAGCTGTTGTTATGGATACTGTGTTTAGTTCCAATTCTGGATCTCTTCTTAAAAGTAAAGATAGGTGCAGTAGCCAACAATTGAAGTAAGATTTCAGCTGCAGTTTTTGCATTTCTAACCTGTTCTTAGAGAAGTGATATATGAAAGGAAGGATCTGTGGTGGCTGATAAAAAGAATTTGTATCCAATACAGGAGTGCTCTGAGGCCACAGGAGTTAGGAGATATTTATCCATACGCTGGAAAGTGGACTAACAAATCCCCTATATGCAGTCAAGCCTTTCTTGGATAAAAATTACCCAACAGGACCATCCTGGTCTCTCTGCTGATGGCTGCTCAGTTCCCCTTCCACCTCTCTGGGAACCCTATGGTCTTCTGCTTGTGCAGCATTGAATTGGGGTTTGTTATCTCTTGGCATGGTAATGCTGGAGGCAGTGCTTAGCACAGTGCCTGTCATAGGGGCTGCTGACTGCCAGATGTCTCCAGGTGACAAAGGGCTGAAGCTTGTCACTTCATGTCTTTTCAGTGGAAGAATAGTGAATAGTTTTAGAAAAGCTTTTTGTTTTTCAGCCTTCTAAAAGCTTATTAGCCTTGTGGTTTGGGTTGGGTTTATTTTTTGTTGTTCCACAACATTCTTTTAAGTCTTTAACTTCTGTTAGTTGCTCTCTACCTTTGGTATTTTCCCTCTTCATCACCAGTTTTGAGTGGTGTGTTCTGTGATTGTTTAAATGCAAAGTGGTCAGATTGGGTGGGAGCAGTGTCACTTGCCCAGGAAACTTCTAAGTTGGGGGTACCAGTAGACAGTGTATTCCAGCACAGGTGTTCACACCTCCATTCATGTGAGCCTTCTGAAATGCCTGAGTGCTTGTTCACAGCCTTCCTTGGAAAAGGAAACTGGTGACATTCAACAGCCTTACATCATAAGTTGTTGAAATACAGAGGTTGGCATCTAAACAACCAGGTTTGAAATTTTTGATAATGATTTTAATAGTAACTTGAAAAAAAAAAGTGATTTCCATCATTGGAATGTTTGGAGAAGGAGAAAAATTGTGATCAAAACTATTAGAGGATGAGTGGCAAATGTGTGTATAGTCAACAAACAATCCAGTAACTGCTTTTAAAATGATACAAATAGCATACAAAGGCAGCTTGAAAATGTCTTCTGAGTGTTTTCAACAAAAAGGCATCAATGGCACTTCTAGTGACAGATTTTACCTTGTCCTATGAGTTTTAGGGACTTTTTCTCTGTGTCCCATCTCTTCAAAGTTTGGCATGTGGGATGTGCATGGATATTTTCCCCTTGCAGTGGAGCAGCACAGGACCAGAGTATGGCACGATGAGGCAATGCAGAAGCAGTAAGTGCTCCCTGGTTTCTATTCTGCCACGGGCTACAGAAACTAAACAACTGCTCCTTAGTTTATATTCTGCTGGGATACAGAAGCTCAAAGCGTTCTTGATGCATTGTTTTGCTTTGTTGGTAAAAAATATGACCCATATTTTTCTTCCTTCAAAACCAGGAGTCTGGATTCACCACTTTCATGCGAACCCTGAGAGAAAAAGATCATGAAAGAGTAGGAAAGAAGAAGGATGAATTGTAGTTTCTGCCTCAAAAGAAGCTTTCCGCTGCACTGTGAATGGTTCCAGGTCTTTTGTTGATGCACCTGAGACTTCACATATTCTCAAGACAGAGACTTTTTTTTATAAACAGCCATGGCCATTTTGTACAATTTTGAAATAAAGTGAAACCACTTGATTTTTAAAAGGAAAATAAATTAGAATGTTGCCATAATGTTTTAAAGAAAACTTAGCATTTTCTCTCATGTTGGGAGACTATGCCCACTGACACTCCTATGCAATATTTTTGTAGTCTGTAGCGTGTCTGTAGGTGATGTTGTTTGTTAGGGTGAAATTTTTGTTCCAGTATTGCAGTACATGTAAAAAACAAAGGGGAGGGGACACGGTTTGGTTTGGGTTTGTTTTGTTTTGTTTAAATCAGTTCAGGAAAATGGGATTTATAAGACACACATTTATTCAAATGAAGTTTTTCATTCTTATGAAATAGTTATGTGTTCTTGACTGAGATTTGGGGGGAACAATTTTAAGGTGCTCAGGGATAAATAAGGTATCTGAGTTAATGAAGACATTAACATTGACCAGTCCAGATCTGTTAATTTCATTTAAACCTCTCTGGTCTTTAAATCAGAACTGTTTACATACCTTTATAAAATGTATTGAGTGAATTAAGCCACACATTAAAAATCAGCAGAGCATGGGTATAATCAGATTAAACCCTCCTTCTTTGGCATCAATACTGTCAATGTATCTGTAAGTTATGGCAGGAATGACTGTCTTATAGGGGTACATAGTTATTCTTATAGGGTACACAGTTTCCCTTCAAGTTATGATTGGGTCATAGCAAATATGTGTTGTAAAGTGTTATGTTCAACTGTTTTGAGAAATGCATAATACTTCTGGTAATGCAGTAATTGTGTGTATTACCTGTTTACATTCCAAAAGTTGTCTGCATTTGTAAGAGGGATTTTTCCTTTTTGCTCCTTAGGGAGTTGCACAAACAATCTCTCTGACAGTCATCACTGTAAAACCTGTATCAGCAGCAGTTGAAATGTGTTACACTTTTGATGCTTAAACAAAAAAAAAGTTCATCTGGAGGTTCTGTCTTCACAGGAGGGGAGAGGGAGGGGCAGGAAGTTGTGATTCACTTCAAAGTAAAAATAAATTTTTAAAAGGACAAGTATTTTTATCATTAATCAGCCTTGTTCAGCTTCTTCCCCACTGGGTGAATGACCACAGCTGGTGGTGGCTTAGGAAGAGCCAGAGCATGTGGGAAGAGTTCCCACTCCCTGTGGCCTTGGGAGTGGTGGGGAGCACTGCAGGTGTGTGCTGGGTGAGGGACCACCTGCAGGTGTGTGCTGGTGAGGGTCAAACTGCAGGTGTGTGCTGGTGAGGGTCAAACTGCTGGTGTGTGCTGGGTGAGGGACCAGCTGCAGGTGTGTGCTGGTGAGGGTCAAACTGCAGGTGTGTGCTGGTGAGGGTCAAACTGCTGGTGTGTGCTGGTGAGGGTCAAACTGCAGGTGTGTGCTGGTGAGGGTCCAGCTGCAGGTGTGTGCTGGGGAGGGTCCAGCTGCAGGTGTGTGCTGGTGATGGTCAAACTGCAGGTGTGTGCTGGTGAGGGTCCAGCTGCAGGTGTGTGCTGGTGAGGGTCCAGCTGCAGGTGTGTGCTGGTGAGGGTCCAGCTGCAGGTGTGTGCTGGGTGAGGGTCCAACTCCTCCTCTGCCCTGGCACTCCAGGGGGCACAAACAGCTTCTCACAGCAGAGAGCTGTGACCTGGCTCTGAAACGTTCCTCTTGCTCCTCAGACTGCCCGTCTCGTTTTCTTCCGGTTGGGATCTGCAGGCTGTGCTGAGGGGCTGCTCAGGAGGTGAATGGCATCTTGTCTCCTTCCTGGGTGTTTTTTCCTTCTCTCTCTTGCCCAATTAATGGCACTGTCTGTTTGGCACTGTTAAGCTGCTGAAGCCATTAGTGAGTATTGTGGAATACCAGTAGCCTGATTGGCCTTGTATGGCGGCCAGCTTGTTAGCCATAACATCAATTGGAATGGCCATGGAGCTGTGCCAAGTATCTTCTCTTATTAGGCACCTGATGAGCCTCTTCACCCAAAAAAATCAGCTGCCTGATAGTACATAATATCATAGTGTAAAAGTAGCTTAATTTATGAAGACTCTTACTCTACTTTTTTTCCTTTCAATTAGCACAGTTACTTATGTTGTGTATAGCACTTTTGCAGAGGATCATGATAATTCTTTATTTCAAGCTATCCTCACATAAGTAGCAGGCGCCCCACCCTGCTTTTAGGAAACAATACATATTGATGCCATTTGATCTCAAACAGGAATTCTGCTTTTAACAAACTATAAAATATGATCAGTCCAAAACTTGCTGCCTCTTTTGATCTCAGAGTCAAAGCAGCAGGCACTAATGAAATACAGCCTCCAGAAAATGTTGAGCATTTCTGTGCATAGGCTGTGCCTATGTTTGTGCTAATTGGTGAGAAATGTAGACTTTTTCAAAAATAAGAAAGAAAAAAAATGATAGCTTGCCAATGGTGACTTCACTAGTCAGGATCATTTTGAATTATAGGCTTTAGTAAATGTTTAGGAAAAGACAATTGCACACTGTGCTTTAGACCAGTAATTCCTTACAGCTGGTTACACCATAATAAAATTAGGAATTCTCATTTTTCCCTTCAGTCTTTTGTCAGTTACTTCTTGGACTTGGGCATTCATTTTTTCTTGGCTAAAGAAAAATGTGTTGTGCATGTGTTAATGCACAAATATAAAATATTTGAGAATAATTTACCTTCTGTTACAGGGTCATGACTCATCTGGTTTATGGTTTGAATTGTTTTTGAAAAATACAGTTTTGAACACCATAAATGATTACATCAAATGGCTGACAAAAGCCTTAGTTACTGTGAATTAGAGTGTACCAGGGGCTCAGAGTTTTCCTTTCAAGCCTTTTTAATTAGTAGGCCAGGTCTGGATATCAGTCACACTGTTTTAGTTCTGTTGCCTCCAGTAAAGCAAAAGTTGGTGTTTATATTTGCTAGTGAAGTCAGTTTATGTTTATATTCACATCAGTCACGTTGAAATTGAAATATGTTGTTATTTTTTACAAACTGTGAATGAAAAAATATATGTAAGAGCTCTTATTTTCAGTATTTAAATGGTTGGTCATTTCACACATTCAGACTTCCCAGCCTGTTGTAGTAGATGCGTAGCCCAGGCGTTCATAATCACACAGGAATTTCTGCCGTGGTTAAAAGTGAGTAATCTGGGCTTTCAAGTCATGAATCATTTATCAGCAAGAAACTTAATTGCTGATAACAAATGGTTTGCAGTGAATCAGAGATTCTGCTCTTGCAATTATGGGTTTGGTCTTTCAGTCTTTTTAAGGTGTGATTCAAAGGTCTTGGACATCGCTACATAGTTAACCCTAAGCAGATTAAATCTTGTCGAGGAAGGGTAAAACGTGTACCCAGCAGAGAGGCTGAGCCAGGATTGTGCATCATTTTGTTCCCCAGTGTTGGCTTAAACAAGATATAAATAGCCCACAGGGATGTGTTAGTCCTGCTGTGTGGCTGGACCAAGAGATGAAGGGCAGCAGGGCCAAGCATTTTGTGCATACTGGAAGCTGGAGAGGAAATGGTTTTCCCGTCTAATGAAAGAGCCTGAGATGTTGGATTTGTTTCATCCATCAAAAGGAGGAAAAAGGAGGGAAAAGTTCCCAAGAGAGTGAATGCTCTGGGATACGGCAAACACAAGTTGGGAGTCCCAAGATGAGAGTAAGCTTCTATCCCAGCCCCTGCGACCTCAGAGGATGATTTGGCTCTGTTGTAATCCATCTATCTCTGACCCAGTAACTGTGTCTTGTTCAAACCAGAGCAACTCCTCCAAGAGAGACTGGAAGAGACTTGCTTTACAATCTGAGTCAAGAAAAGCAGCCTAACAAATCTCCATTTCCTCTTTCCTCCCCTGTAAAATTGCATTTTGGATCTGACAGTCACATTGACCTCCAAGCCCCTCCTAAATAGTTGCAGTTGGGTGAAAAAGCCTTGGGAATTTTTCTAAACTCCCACTCAGACCAAATTATGTCCTCAAATCTTGCTAACTTAAAATCCTTCTGATAGGCATCTGCAAAGATAGATTGATATTACTGATGAAAAAAGATTAGAAAGGTAAGGTCTATGTTCTTGCAGCATTTAATTTGGGAGTAAAAAAGCAGATAAAACTCCCATTATGAGTAAGCTCTAAGAGAATGCTTCAGAGAGTCTTGTTTCAGATGGAATCGCTTTATGGGTGATTTTGATTTTAGAGGCGGACTGCTTTTCAAAAGAAAAGTCAATACTTGGTGACACAGCCTAGAGATGTTTTGTCTGTTTGCCTTTTAAAAAATAAAAATCAGAATCACTCTCCATATTCCTGATAGTGCCATATTACAAGAAAGAAATGTTGCTTACATGGATTTCCTAGAATAACACTGAACCCCTGCCAACTGCATTTTACAAACTATGAAACAAGCTATTTGCTCCAAACAGCACTCACACTCGGGGGAGTGGGGACTGCTGCCCACGTGCACCTCGTTTTAATTTAATAGCTTACTTTAGTGTGATTGGGTCTGTAATGGAACACTGAGATTGCAGGAGTAAATTCTGAAAACTGAGAGGTGGGGGGGGAAATCAGCTCTTATCAGCAGGTGTTGAGCACTGTAGCCAAACGCTGGCATTTCCTTTGCCGCTGGCAGCCCAGCATCCCTGAGCTTTCCAGGCTCTGCGGGAACCACAGGAGTGCAGCCCTTTGGCTAATCCGGTTGTGTACATTACTGCTCAGGGCTGGAACTGATTGGAAACCAGAATTTTTCCCATTAGTTTCTTTGACTGGTCATAAGAAGATGCTGTGTTTTCTCTGCACATCCTGCTTTTATTTACAGAGTGGAGAAGGAGGATATCTGGGTGTCTAAACAGGAAATCAAGCCAAATGCCATTTTTTCTGCTGGCAGCCAGGATTCCTGGGGACTGACCATTGCTGCTGAAATACCCCCTGCAAAGCACTGATGACTGGCTTGGCTTTTGCAAGGTTTTGGGAGGTACTGTGTGATGCAATATTGCAAAAAAATCTCAGTATCCAAGGCAGCAATTTCCAACCTCTGGTTTCTGAGGAGTTAAGCTGAAGTGTAAACTCTATTCATCAGCCCAGTGTAGTTGGTTTTGAGATAGAAAAAAAGATGGTTTGTTAGCCCAAAATTTAGGAAATCACAGCTCTAATGCAGGCCCACAGGATGTCTGGCTGTTTCCACACAGCTGCCCTGGTCCTTGGTTGGTATGATTCCTGCCCCTGGAAGTCATGTCCTCCTGTCCAGAGCACTGGCACTGCTGCAGGGACAGTGCTCCTTAAGGAACAGTTGTTCCGTGTTTGCTTAGAAAGCATAATAGTGCTAATTATTCTCATTAGCTTTGAGCCACTAATAAATTATCTTTCCTATTGCTCTTCCATCACTCAGTAATGAGAACCATTTAGCCAGATTTTGCAGATACTGCTT
This sequence comes from Hypocryptadius cinnamomeus, assembly GCA_013400635.1. Classification (NCBI taxonomy): domain Eukaryota; kingdom Metazoa; phylum Chordata; class Aves; order Passeriformes; family Zosteropidae; genus Hypocryptadius; species Hypocryptadius cinnamomeus. The sequence continues at coordinate 85,037 of VYZP01072711.1, read as the reverse complement.
GCTCCCTCTCTACAGAATGATTCCCTGCAAGCATTCATCATAGAAAAAGAGCTACGTGAACAAAATCTTTTCAAATTAGTCTCTGGTGCCCCAGTTAAGTGGGTGTCTACATTGCAGGCATGCAGAAGAGCCTTCTTCATTAATATGGGCAATTCTGTGCGAGCTGATTAGCTCTTGCAGCTCATTTGATAGCAAATGTGTAAATCCGTCACACTCTAAATGCCAAATATGTGCACAGCTAAATTATGGAGAAGTAAGAAACTGCAAGGGCTGGGAGTCTTTATTTGGAAAAAGAGGTCCTTATCCCATGCATTAAATTGGAGCTCTGGGTTTATCTAGAGCATTTGTCACTCCTCTGCTTTGTCATTTTACTGCTGGCAAAATGAATAATTCTTCGTGCCGTGTTGCTGGTCCTTTCAGGATGTGTGGGTGTTTAATTTGGTGCCCGACATTTGTAACAGACATCTGGTATCCAGCCTAGGTTCCCAGAAGACAATAGTCACAGCACAATGCCATCTTCCTTGTGCAGGACAGGAAACCAAACTAATCAGTTACAGCTATGTGTTATTAATAATGCAGTTGCCATCACTTCTCTTGGGTTTTTTTTGTTTGTAAAAATCTCATGAAGAAAAGGAGAGGGATGAAGTTAGTTTTTTTTAATGTCCATGTTTTTTAGCCAGGGCAGTGCTGCACAGTGTAATTGATGCCGTGGTGCATCTGCCAGCACAAGGGAAGCACTAAAGAGTGTCACCTGCCAGCACGGAGGGGTTGGTCTGCTGCTGCAATACAAATGCCCTCAGCCAGTTATTCTGGGACCAGAGAAGGAAACTGGCCTTAAGAGCTCCTAATTTATGCATGTTTCTCCTCCTTTCCATGCCAAGTAGCTGCAGAGCCAGCCCAGCCTCAGGGCCTGGACACACCAGCTCAGGGCAGCCAAGCACCCTCTGTTTTATTTTCTCTCAGCACGAAGAAAAATCACAGTGTGAACCCAGCCTGACCTCCAGCATATTTTGGCATTACCTTCTGGGCATACAGGCTGGGGGGAAAAAGCTTCCCACTTCCCAAAGTTCTGGCGTGGGAAGCTGTCTTTCTCCAAGCTGAGCATAAACTCTTCAGAGAACCTTTCCTAGGAAAATGTGAAGCACAGTAATGGATCTCTGATCATCAGGTTGATAGTGAGGGGACACTTATCACTCTACTCCACCCCACAAGCACAGAACAGGATGAGCCCATCCAACATTTCCTACTGCATCCCCAAATGCACTGAGACCTCTCCAAGGGTGTTAGGGTTTGCTTACCAAGAGAACAGCTCTGTGTTGGTCTCACCTGCAGTGGCTGCACAGTCCTCCCCAGGGGCAGTATGGATGAGAGGCTCTTTCTTTTCCCTTTTCACAGAGGGACAAGCATCCTTTAAGGCAGATTTTCCCTGATCCAGTGGCAGGTGAATGGGGCCACAGGAGAGCTGCTGCAGAAATGCAGAGATGCTGCACAATGCTGCCTGGTTCCATGCAATTCCCTTTGGACTCTGGGGTCCATCATGCCTTCCACCTGCAGTGCACCACAAAAGCATTGTCACTGCTTACCTTAAACTTAACTTTCTGCCAAAGCTTTTCTTAGGCAAAAGAGCAGCACAAGAGGAGGGACTGCAGAAATCAAAGGAACAGAATTCACCATGGAATAAAATCATGTCTCTCTGGCAAGGTACTGTAGTATGAGGTGCATTAGGTATATTTTGGATGGATGTATAATCCTAATTGTTGTGTATTGTTTGTGTTGTAGTCCCAAGATTCAAGTCCTCATTATTCTAGATGCTGTACAAATATATAAGAGTCTGTCATGCATGGAAAGGCTTTTATTATGTAAATAGTCAGGTTGGGAAAAAAGAAGTAGTGTTATCTCTGTTTTACAGATGAGGCAGTGAGACAGGGAAAAAAAACCCCAACAAAGCATTTTGCCCAAGGACACACAAAGTCTGTGGGTCAACAGTGGACTTGAAAATCAAGTCTTGATTTCGTTTCTTACTAGCTCTTCTTTCCATTTGTGTACTGCCCATAACATAATTAAAATTAAGCACAAAGAAGACAACAGTCTGTGCAATTTATCTCTCTCTGAAACAATCATACAAATCCTCCCCAACTCTTCTCTGTCTCTTCAAAACCTGTATTTCTGCCACACCCAATGCCTGTGATCACCAAACAAGTCACTGTATGGTGACTTTTCTGCAACATGTATCAGTTGTATAAAGCTGTTCAGGAAAAGACCCTGTTGCATGTGGGGCTGTGTCTCAGTTGGACAAGCCTGCCAAATTTGTATTCCAATCCTTTAGAAAATATTTAGAATAAAATTAAGATTATTTTATATTTTATATTAATTTTTATTCTAAACATTATTTAGAATAAAAAAGGATGCATATACATTTCTGCTGGGAATATAGAGTCAACCAATCTATAACTGCTGCTCAACACTACCTGCTAGTCAAAATTGTATATTGCTGTAAATAACTAATCTATACCATAGACAAATAAAACATGGATTTTTCACTGAAAAAGCACAATATATTTTGTTTTGTGTACAACAATATTTTATGTCAGGCTTTTGGAAATAATGTGGGAGGAGAGAATTGTAAAAGTCATGACAGTCACTGGAAAACAGAATAAAATGGAATGGGTATTTACCAAGGCTAGATAATATCAAACTAATTCGATAGATTTCTTTGATAGAGTAATTAATTAGCTAGACAAAGAGGGAAATGTGGCTGTCTGGACCTGAATAAAATAGCCGATGAAGAGCCGTGTATAAATTTATGTCTCCTGCATGGAGAAGTCTGAGATTTATAGAGGAACTGCAAGGCATACATGGTGTTGGAAATGAGAAGCTGAACTGTATTGAAAGGGAATTATTCAGAGCTCCTAAACTGTAAGTCTTAAGACTGACTGTTATTATTTTCATCAGTGACCTATTTGGAAAACAGAGGTGTCTGACCATAAAAATACATTGAAGTCACCAAGTTAGGAGGTATCATCAGTGTAGAGAAAGTTCAGAATATCACACAGCAAGAGCTGAATATCCTTGAAGAGCAAGGCCACAGAAGTAGTAAGGGAGGTAGCAGCAGATAAAATTCTGCAGGAAACCTCCAATGACACGGAAAGATTTTGTGTTTCAGTGCAGCATGGGCATGGAAAGGCAACAGAAACTCTAAAATGCAGTAGGAAACACATTTCTAGCAAAGCAAGGGAAGTATGAACATCCTAGTAAGATTTTGTTTGGAATAAAACACATTATTCTGATTGTGTTAAAGGAAGCTGGGTTCTTAATGAAATGGGTACAGCAAAGGGCTGCTAAGAGAACACTGGAGAACCTTTCATGAAAGGACAGGGTGCCAGGGGGCTTGTTCAGCCCAGCAGCTGAAGAATGAGATGTGGTTTGATTACTTTCTGTAGGGGGAATATTAAGGGCAGGCCATCTGCGTGTATGAGCAAGTAGGTATAAATTGGCCATGAATAATTTAGACTATCAATTAGGTGTTCTTTATCCACCTGCATAGTGAGGGTATAAAAGTTATAGGGATGAAACCATACCTAGCTTTTTGTGAAGCTCACAAAATGTATTAAATGGACCATGTGATCCAGTTGCCTACCTGGGGACTGGATTTGATAATCCAGAAAGTCCTGCCTATCCTGTGTCTTAGTGGGTTTCTATTACAGTGAGCCACCACCTCCATCTTATAATGTTATTAGATATTACAGTACCTATAATCCCTTCAGTCCTAAGAAACATTTCTATCCTTCTGAATTAAATTTCAAATAGAACAACCTAACTGTGGATTACAAAGCCATATGTGTTTTCTTTCTTACTCAATAAATTTGTTGTGGTGATTATTGTAAACAAAGACAAATTTCATTAGGGACTAAGAATTCTTTTAATATAAATTATAGTGTTTACGGCACAACTGTACTGACAAATGATGATTTTTTTATTTATTGTAATTGTTCAAATGGCTCCTAATGAAATTTTTGGCCTCATGAAGTGATCATCTTGGAATGACTTTCCTTTCTATGAAAATATTTAAATACAAACAAAGTCTGCCAATGTGTTCAATTACAGTCATGCAGGGAACTAAAGGGATTATGTGTACTAGAAGTATATTCATGTGGCTTTTCAGATCAGCTGCTTCTACCAGAAAGGGAATAAAGTAAGCAGAAAAGCCCCAAAGAGAGCCCATCACTGTTGAAATGGCTTGGGACATGATCATCAGAAAAGCTCACTCGTGTTATTTCCATAAGCCCATAATGCTTATGGCCCTGTAAATAAAAATACATTAACAACATGTTGCTTTTCAAACTAATTGAGATGCAGTGTGAAGATTACTTTTCAGAAATAGGATGTTCTTTATGCAGGAGATCATACTGGGCCCTGCTGCAACAAGAGCCATTGGGACAATGCTGTATTTTGTTCTAACAGCTGCATTTATTGCCAGTGAGAGCCTTTCTCTGACATTATGAGGTTGCTTCAGTCTTGCAAAGCCCTTGAGAGTTAAATAGTAGTGTTCCAGGAAAGAAACTTTTGGGGCCAACACAGGAGCTTAACACTGAATCAGCAGAGGAGGTTTTTAAAAAAGAGAAGCAAGGAAATAAACCACATATTCTGCTGATGATTTTTATGACCTTGCTCACACTTCTGCTGATGCTGTGTTAGCAAGAACAGTTCATTCCAGCGAGTATAATCCTTGCTCTCGCGATTATGGACACAGGTTTCTCTAAAACCTTGAAAATCAAATGTAATTTTATAGAGTGCAAAATTTTTAGCTAGTTTTTAGCTAGTGCCATGATTTCAGGAGCCTGATTCAGAGTGCAAAGGCCTGGTGATGCAGCTGGGCTGCACTCCACCTGAATTCACTAGTTCAACATATCTGGTTTTTTTCTGGGAATTGACAGTACTATCCAAGAAACAGGAAGCATATTAATGGTTGTTAGTCCGGTTTTTAGCTAAAACCTCAGCTTGAATAATACCTCCAGCTTCAAGCACCAAACTATAAGAAAGATATAAGAAAAGAAATGGTACCGAGAAAGGAGCAATAGAATGAGAAATGTGTAGTAAACAGAAGGGTG